>JAEQBH010001940.1:0-173785 GCA_016808115.1 Tetrastigma voinierianum | reverse complement strand
AACCAGTCAGCAGCCCAGCGGGACCGTACTGTGTTATAAAACCATGTGATACCGGCCTGCAGCCCAGCGGGACCGTGCCGGTGACTCTGATATCCTGTATATCGAAGACATAGGTTAAATTCGTAAGGGCATAAATCGACCATCGGGCATAATCAAGTGACGTGATGAACTGAATTACTGGCATAACTGGAATTGATTTTCGTAACTGTAATTGATTTTTTCACTGAATTGAATGTCGAACGCAATTTGAATTGTGGAGCATATTTGAATTGATACGAGATCGTGGAAATATCGATTATGAAAATGTGATTTACGGGATGATCAAATTTAACTATAATTTATCAGATATATATACATATACGTGAATGTGATTTATATCGATCATCCGGGGCATTGAAAGTTCGAATTTGATAAATTGCAATTTAATTGATTTGCCGGAATTGCGGAATGATTTAGATAGAACCACTAAGCATGAAAAATGCTTAGCATGTTTTACCAATGCGTTGTGTACCGAAAAAGTGCTAGATAGTGATCGGAGCAAGGACCCAAGATCGAGAAGCGCCGAAATCATAAAAAGAAAGAAATCTCTGAGTATGCTCCGACATGTGCACTCATTTCACGTGTTCTTTTGATATGGATATTTTGTGATAAACAATTTGAATATCGAACATCTATTTTTGTAAATCATTTTGCAAAGGCTTGATGCCTACATCAGAAATGGATTTTGTTAAATGTAAATGTTTACGGGCTTGCCCAATTTCACAATCGCTCCGCAAAGATATGATTTCGAGTGATTTCGAGTGATTTGCGGGCATCCCTGACTCGGTGTTCGGATCCGCCATGGTCGTCGTAAGTACGCCACAACTTTACTGGTATCGTGAGCCTTAGGCTTGAAGGTTTCTACAAATGATTTTTAAAAATTGTTTGAAACGATTTTGAAATTGTGTTTAATATGCATTTCATTTGCATATAAAGGATGACATGACTCGACGACCACGGGTCTTAATAGGATAAGAATGGACGATTCGGGCTCTAGGGTCGAGGATGACCAGGGACTCGCCCAAACAACCCCCGCTAGTGGAAGGTGGGCAGTATCCCATGCCCCACCAATGAATGAACTGAACAAGTGGCGGAGGACGCAGGTATCCCAAGAAGCTGTCAGATTATGAGTCGGGCAATCCAAACAGCAATTGCTCCGTTTATCACCATTAAGAGAACGGCAAGGTACCGACCAGATTTTATGGTAAGAAAGAGGATGAGCCTCTACGGGCAAGAAATTATTGAGAGAACCAGCGACGTTTGTGTAAATGTACTGTACAATCAAGAGAAGTTGGAATGCGCGACCTCATTACTTCAGGATGATGCTTATCAGTGGTGGGTTTCCGCGACCAGGACCGCACCATCAGAGAGAGTGACATGGGAGTTCTTCTTGGATGAGTTCAAGAAACATTATGTGGGTCGCATTTATCTTAACAACATGAGATGAGAGTTTCATAATCTGAAGCAAAGACATGAGTGTGACCGAATATCAAAGAGAATTCACACGGTTGAGCAAGTATGCTCCCGAGATACTTAGAGGAGGGAAGAAAAGTGCCGTAGGTTCAAGATCGGCCTTAATGACCATATAGCCGAGCCCATGTCACATTTGCCATGAGGATTTCTCCCAAAATTGTGATACGTGCATTGAATGTGGAAAGAGTAAAGAAAAGAGGAAAAGAGAAAGGATAAAAGACAAGGGAAAGAAAAATCCAATAAATTCAAATTTCGCAACAACAAAGAAGTGAGCAAATTAAGGGGGACCATTGTGGTTCCAATCAAATTTACAAGACAAAGCTACCTGTAGGAATACTACTTTTTACCAAAGACCATCAAGCCATAGTACACCAGAGGTCCTTCTCTAAGAGGACAGATCGCTTCCCCATCAGCCTCATCGGGGAGAAACACAAAGGAGAATGTTGAGACTTCACAGGTAAGCCGCTTGATTCAGGATCCAAAGACATAGAGCAAGAGATTGTCCTAGAGCTCGTTTCATTTACAAAGACCACAGACTGGGGTACAAACTTCATGTTACAAAAGGCACAAGAGTAAGTTGCATCACCGAGTGTTCCGAGACAAGGACACAAACCCTCGTAGGCAGATGTCATGCTCCAAATCTAGAGCATATGCAATGAAAGCGCGGAAGATACCGACGCCTGTATGTGATAGTCTGTAATTCCATTATCTTGGATACTATTATGCATGCATCGATAGATCCAGATCTACTCATTCATACATATGTACCGACATACCCAACTTGTACCGTCGAGAAGTAAAACCGAGTATGACATCTTGGTGACGAACCCGGCCACATACTTGTTATTTGCGGGAACAGAAGTCTATAGAGGATCGCCCCAACAAAATACGAGTATGAATTTTGGTGATTCGACAGCTTATCCTTCGCGGAGCTCATGTGATATCGGGATGGATCAAGTCAGTTCCATATCAAGCAATGATTGTAGAATGAAAAGAGTAACCTTAAAGACACTCGAATGAAGATGAAGTAAACTCTTCCACGGCAGGAGAGGTCAAACACCATCTAATGTGATATCTCGCCGCCACCGCTGTAACAATGGTACTGGAAAGGGATGTGAAGCCTACTTGGCGGCGTGATTGATATGGTGAAGGCAAGGCCTAGTGGTATCCGAGTATCCTCACTGTTAGCGACTTTCCCGATGTGTTTCCTAAGAGTTACTGTGATCGGGCCTCCCACACAGATCGAAGTTTGCCATTGACGCCACTGTGCGCCACACCTGCATCCATTACACCGCATATGCACGGGACCCACTAGAGCTAAAGGAATTGAAAATCAGAGCTGCAAGAACTACTAGAAAAGGGGTTTATTGCACTGCTTGTATCACCAATGGGAGCTCCCCGTTGCTTTTGTTAAAAAGAAAGATGGCATAATTTCTGGCTTATGTATTGATTACGTATTAACCGAACAAGCTAATGCAAGAAGAATAAGTATCCGTTACCTGCACTGATGAATTGTTTGACCAATTAAAAGGTGCAGCATTCTTTTCAAAGATCGGGATTTGCGATCCGGCACCACGCTGAGAATTAAAGATGTCGATGTGTATAAGACACATAGACGCGATGGACATTACGAGTTCCTTGTAATGTCGCTTTTTGATCGACAAATGCTCCAAACGGGCGCTCATGGACCCACGAATCGTGTTTTCCCGAATCGTATGTGGATCGGGCCTTGTCGTGGTGTTCATGCATCGCACATTCTGCGGTATTCAAAAGATCAGATAGCTCACTGTTGTCAATACCTTTTATAGTAAGCTGTGACTTTGAGAAAAGAGCGTGATGTATGCAAACTCGAGCAAGTGTGAGTTTTGGAAGAATGAAGTGTCCTTTCTGGGCATATAGTATCGAAAGAAGGAATCCGAGTAGATCCAAAGAAAATGGGGAAGTGGTCATTGAATCTAAGCCACCTAGAAATGTTACAGAAGTGCTGAGTTTCCTCGACTAGCAGATACTACAAGATTCAAGTATGGGTTTTCTATGACTACAAATTCGATGACGAGATTGTTCCAAAAATGTAAAGTATGAATGAGTGAAAAATGTCAAAGAAGTTTCGATAAGTTGAAAGCATTCTAACCGGCGCCCTGCTTTTACTCAAATCGACCGGCTAGAGAGAATATGTGATTTTTAGTGATGCGTCGCTAAATGGACTTGATGTAATCCTAATGCAAGAGGGTAAAGTGGGAGTAGCCTATGCTTCAAGACGCTTGAAGCCGCATGAAAGTGAACTACCCCACGCATGATTGGGAATCGTCGCAATCGTATTTCATACAAAATTTGGAGACATTATTCAGATGAGAGAAGTGTTTCATCTACACCGATCATAAGAGTCTTAAGTATTTGCCCTCACAGCGAGAGCTTAACTTGAGGCAACGGAGATGGATGGAACTGATAAAAGATTATGACTGCGTAATTGATTATCACTCGGGAAAGGCCAATGTAGTGGCCGACGCGTGAGTAGAAAGCTAATACGAACGCTTCGAAGCGCTGAATGCCCAATTGTCATTATATGACGATGGTAAATCAGAGGCAGAACCGATAACGAGACCGAAGCCACTTAACTAAGTGCCAGAGGCACAAAGGAAAGAAGAGAAAATTGCTGCTAATAAATCATTAGAAATGGTAGTGAAACTCGAAGTTCATAAAGTGAACGAAATGGAGTGTCAGATTATATGATCTGCTCAGGTAATTCGACTGTAATGATTTGAGTGAAATCCATACTTGAAGAGGCACATAAGGATTCTTTATTATCCATCCTTAGCACAAAGATGTATCGTGATTTAAAAATGTCATTCTAAAGGGTCCGGATGAAAAGAGACGCGGTCAATTTGCGCCTGTTTGGTGTGTCAAAGAGTAAAGGCAGAGCATCAAGTTCCTTCGATTGTACCATTAGAGTACCGGGAGTGGAAATGGGACCGAATCACCATGGATTTTCAGGGTCAAGTTACCATTGATGTGAGAAGGTACACCTCGGGCTTGGGTCATAGTAGATCGATTAACTAAGTCACTACTTCCTACTAGTTGAGAACGGATCATTCATCATTGCCAAGAGTCAGATATCAAGGAAATAGTTCGTTACATGGGATTCCTATATCCATTATTTCCCGCACCGAGATCCGAGGTTTACTCTTCAAGATTATGGGGAAAATTGCAAGAGGCCTCGCACGCGACCGAATTTCACATGCCCACCCACAAACCCGGAGCACAATCCGAGAGAGTGGATCCGATTCGGAAGATATGTTAAGGTGTCAGGTGATCGACCTCGAGGGGGTAGTCGGGATCAACACATTGCTTTAGTTGAATCTGCGGTACACCAACGCTTCCAATCAAGTATTTGGAATGGCGCCTTATGAGGCTTTATATGGGGAGAAAAATGGTGAACACCATCAGGTTTGACTAACACCGAGGAAAAGAAAGTGATCGGGCCCCGACTCGACACAAGAGACCGAAGAAAAGTGAAATGATTAGAGAGAGATTGAAGGTGGCCATCGCAGACGTAAATCATATGCCGACATGCAAAGAAAAAGTGATATTCGATATGAGATCGGCGAAAGGTGTTTTCAGCACGCCTCGAAGAAGGTGATGAGACTGGGAAAAAGCGGCAAGCTGAGCTCCGTATTTATCGGGCCCCTATGAAGTGATTGAGAAAGCGGGACCGCGGGCATGACGCATTAACTGGACTTGAAAAGATCCATGATGTGTTTCACGTGTCCACGGAGGTACCCGATCGTGACCCACACATGTAGTCTCTTTCCTATAGACAATCGAACTGAGGCCAGATTTGACATATGAAGAAGAGCCAGAAGATTTGGCTCGAAGTGTGAAGGAATTACTAATAAGAAGATTCCATTAGTCAAGGTGCTATGGAGAAACCATAAGACTGAAGAAGCCACTTGGGAAAGTGAGGAAACGATGTACAAAGAAGATCCGCAATCAAGCTTGACTAAGGCAATTTCGAGACCTAAATTTTGGCTATGGGGAGAGTTGTAACGCCCCAAAATACCCTAAAATTTTTATAATAAAATTATTATATGGCTCGGTATATTGAGCCAACTTGGGTATTTTTCTGAAATTTTTTTAATATTGATTAGATGATTGTTGAATCTTAAAATGAACCTTATGAAAAAGAGAAAATATAGAAATTATAAACTGGGACCCAAAGGTCAATTGTAAATAAGTTTATATGTCTAAGTGATATTAGGAGAAATAAATGAGTAAAGGAAAAAATCATGAAATGACATGTGGCATGTAGGAAAGAGGAGGAAGCCTCCTTTTAAAAAAATGATTAAGAGTGATCCATAAGAAAAGAAAAAGAGAGAAAGGCGGAAAGTTAGAGAGAGAGGCCCACCTTCTCGCATTCTCCGACGATCGGACCATAGTCTCCTGGGCTAAGCAACGGCAAAGTCCTTCCTAGTGACAAGAGCTACAAGTAGAGACCGGAACCTGTGGACTTTCGACAACCCATGAGGTAGGTCTTCTCCTACTTGGTCTTTCTACCCTAGCGACGTTGCAGTTATCTGGCCTTAGGGAGTTTGCTGCATTTAAACCATGGTTGCCACATTGTGGTACAAGGCAAGCAAATACAATGTAACCTTAGAGCTGATTGGCACGGCGAAGTGGAAATTGGTAGCAAGGTCCCTTCTAGTAATTGTAGCCACATCAATTAGCTTGATGTTAGGCTTTGAATTTCTCTTCGACAATCTCTGTAGACTAAGTTATAGTTCTTAATGAGGTCAGTCTGCATTTAAATCTGGTCGGCTCGCTTTGTCCAGTTCGTCAACTAACCGCATCTTTAGAACGGGTTTTTGATCAGAAATAAAGCAGAAATCTGGCAGTAAGTCCTTTCAGAATGTAGCCACATCACGAACTTCTGATGTTAGGCTTTTGAATTTAATTGACTTTTGCGTACTGCTACGGCCTTTTACTCCTCGAACTAAATGGGTCGGTCGCTGAAACCGAGGTCGTCAAACGTTGGTCGCCAAACAGCCGCCACAAACAAGGTCACAACAAATATTGCCAAACAAAGGGTCTTCAAACAAAGCCGCCAAACAAAGGGTCATCAAACGCTGATCGCCAAACGTTGTCGCTAAACAAAGGGTCGCCGTAAAACAAAGGTCGCCAAATAGTGTCAGCCCAACAAAGGGTCGCCCAACAACGGTCGCCCAACGGCCAAGCCAAATAAATGCCGTCCAACAGCCGTCGCCCAACAACGCCGCTGGCTCGCGCCCGTCAAAGCTGGGACTACGCATGACCTCCAACTTCGGTCATATCTCCCCGCTTGAACTCCGATTGCGTTCTTGACTTGCTGAAAGCCCATGGAGTCAAGAATACATTCATATGCCTGAGAGGATGTTAGATGTCAGACCGAGGTGTTTGACTCCGAGCTCACTCAAAGGTGTTTAGTCACTTCGTGTCAAGACGTCAAAGTTGACTACACATGACCTCCAACTTCTAAGGTCATATCTCCTTCGCTTTGAACTCCGATTTAGCGTTTCTCTAATCTACAAAGTTCTATCAGCCAAGTTAATACATTAATATCCCGAGAGGAGAGAATATGTTCGACCGAGGTGGTAGGACGAGCTCTGGTCCCAGTTCGGGTCCCGCTCGTCGGCCCAGGATTTGACTCCAGGGCGACCTCCAACTTCTAAGGTCCCAACTCCTACGTCCGAACCCGATTCGAAGTGTTCTTGCACTCTATGGAAAGCCCATCGAAATAAGAATCCATCTACATATAGAATGCTTCTAAATTGGAACTCATATTAAACTCCGAAATCAATCCTAACCAAAACCACTAGTACACTTGAATAATATTGTTCTTTAATGGTTTTGGAATGTGACCCACGAGAGGAAAGCTAACCGTGATTTGAGATTCCGCTGATTGGAATCTTCAAAGTGCAATATTTTTTTGGGTTTGTTCTACCAACTCCTATTCCTTGTTTCAAGTTTTTGCATGTTTGTTCTAAAAGCATATTGAATTGATTTAATTGATTTGAGAAAAGTGATTGTGAAATGTTTGCATATAAAAATTGCATGATTATTGAAAATAAACTGCTTATGCAAGCGTACGTATTGTACTATATTTGGCTATAAAGGATTTGAACGCCCTTAATAGAATGTTAACCGTTTATTTCGTGATTACACATCGTATACCAATAAATGGTCAAATACAAAGATCGCGAACTATTGATGTGTCATCACCCGACAAGAGTCCAAATGGGACCGCATCTAGCTGTTCCTATTTGATTGTTTATAACCACATCTAAATGACCGCACCGTGTTATAAACCATGTGATACCTACTACAAACAATGGACCGCGCTCTGACTCGAGCATCCCCGACATCGAAGACAGGTTAAATCTGCAGGCATAACTGAATTGATCGGGCATAAATCTAGTTACTGACATAACCGAATTGATTGGCATAACTGAATTGATTTTCAGAACTGAATTGATTTTTCAGAATTGAATTGAATGTCAGAACTAAATTGAATTTGTGAGCATATTTGAATTGATATGAGATTGTGAAATATTGA
Source organism: Tetrastigma voinierianum (assembly GCA_016808115.1). Lineage (NCBI taxonomy): Eukaryota > Viridiplantae > Streptophyta > Magnoliopsida > Vitales > Vitaceae > Tetrastigma > Tetrastigma voinierianum. The sequence goes on along the minus strand of JAEQBH010001940.1, from coordinate 165,687 downwards.
TTATGAAAAATGTATTTAGCGGGATGATCAATGAACTATAATTTGTATATATATAACAAAGTATATGTAATGTATTTATACTGACACCAAAAGATTTGAAAGTTCAATTATTAAATTGCATGAATTGATTTAAGCTGAACTGAGGAATGGATTTGTATAGAACCACTACATGAAAATGCTTAGCGTGATATTTACCAATGCGCAGGTACCGAGTGATAGATAGTGATCGATAGCGACCCAAGATCGAAGCTGCCGAGTCATAAAGAAAGAAATCTCTTAGTATGTCTCACATGTGCACTCATTTCATGTTCTTTTGATATGGATATTTTGTATAAACAATTTGAATAATCGAACTTCTATTTTTGTAAATCATTTTGCAAAGGCTTGATGCCTACATTGTAAAATGAATTTTGTTAAATGTAAATGTTTATGGCTTGCCCAATTTCATAACAATCGCTCCGCAAAGATATACTTGAGATTTGAGTGATTTTAAGTGGGCATCCCTGACTCTACTCGATCCGTCCAAGGGGGTCGCCTGCAGTGAAGGCTACATAACAATCTGCTTACAAGGCCAAAATCAGAATAAAATAATTTAGGAGCTGCCTTGAATTGTTCAAGCAAAATTGTTTATGAAAATTGAAATTGTATAAAGGTTATATAATTGTATTGTTATATGAAAAAATGCATCATAATAATATGACCATGATAACATGTGTTATGAAAGTTAAAGAGAATACATGTATAATTTTGTTATATGGAAAAAATACAGTTAAATGCTTATAAGAGATTATTTGATAATGAATATCTCATAAATATACATGATATCAATAGTTATTCATGTATATGAGATATATTTTTCTGATACCTAAAAGATTGTTAAGAAAACATAATAAAACCAATCATTCGCTTATTACTCGAGTAGTCGATAAACAGATACGCCATAGTGGATACAATATTAAAGATCCACAGATAGATATCGACCCCATTTGGCCGATGATATAGAACCCGGGTTGATCATTATAAGAAATTTCGTCAGTCATACAGATAGAGATCACTGTCCCGTACAATGATAGTATCTTAGGGTACATACAATTCTTTTTTTTATCCACTTCTAAGGTTTATGTAGGCATGAACATAAAAACAAATGATAAGTATATGCAAATGAGATGTATATGATATATGACATGATATGAGAAGCATAACACTGCTATGTGATGATAGTATATGGTTACAAGAATAATAAGTAAAGTGTAAGATGACACAAAGTATATGAAATACGACAAGAAATGAAACACGCATGAAAAGTGTATACGAGAATCTGACAAAGATATGTAAATGTTATATTTGTCATAAAGGCCATGCATGTATCTATAGTGAGATGGTCCTGTTAGGGATCATTCCACGAAGTATTATTCCCACTAAGCCTATGTTTCCAAGACATGCTTCTGATCAAGGTAGTACGTATATTTAAACTGCGATAACATTTATTAATCAGACTACAGTCAAAGTTTCAACACATCACTGCAGACTCATCAAAGACCATTTGGTATAATGTATATGCATTTTTGTTTCTTTTGTAAGCAATGTAAATATTGTAAATGTCGAAAGACTTCCATATACTGAAATGCCTTGTATATTTGTAATCTCATGTATCATATTATGTTAAACGCTTAACATTATATTTACCCAACAAGCCTAAAGTTTATAAATTTATAGTAAAACATGAAAAAAATAAAAATGACTCATTCGTTTGACATCAAAATGAAGTCAGGGGCGCTACAAACTATTCTGGGACAGTTTTATAGGTTCCCATCTACCTTCCCTTATTGCTTGGTTGATTATATGCCCCAATCTTTCCATGTAAAGCACGAAAAGATACCTTGACGTATTCCTCCTGACGATTTGAAGCCTTCTAATTCTTTCATGTTCCATACTATTGACATCTTCACATATTCAACACAATGCATGACATTTCTAGTCCATGTGTGTGGGAGGCCTGCTTTTTCTAGTGTGTATCTGATACAGTTCCAGGATATCCTGTCATAAGCTTATTTCTGACCAATCTTAACGAGCATCGGATCTTTCTTACCTCTTTGGCTACGCATGGTGTGGACCACCTCTTGATGGATGATGATGTTGTCTATAATTTGCCTCCCTGGAATGAAAGTACTTTGATTTAGGGCAATCAAACCTGCCACGAGTTCTTTCAGTTTGTTAGATAGCGTCTTCGTGATAGCTTTATAGGCCACGTTACATAGGCTTATTGGTTTGAACTAAGAGATGACTTCTAGGTGTTTTACCTTTGGGATTAGAGTTATCATTGTGTCATTGGCTCCTTCCGGCAGGGTTATCGAGTAAAGGAATTTTAAGACATATTCACAAAAAGAGTCTCCCGCTATTTCCCAAGTTCTATAAAAAAAACTCGGCATGTAGACCATCTTTCCCCTAGGATTTGTAAGGCGCCATATCAAAAGCTACTTTCTTTATCTCACTTTTCAGAAACGGCGCCTTGGCATATGCGATACCATCTTCTAACCCGTAATGTTAAAAACGGGCTCGGTGATAAATGGCTATTTTCGAACCAAATTATAAATGGGTCCCACAAACCTTTTTCGCGAAATCCACACGACATGCCTCCCCTCCATAGAGTACGCAAGACATACATCGAGCCGTCAAACCATTAAGGAAATAATTGAAACCACCTCCAAACATCACCGAAACTACAGAACTAAAGGTTTAAAGCTCACAAAGCCAAGGTCCTACATCGGATTAAATGCGACTCTTTAAAGGAGATATATACACCCACCTTGTAGTCGGGCCTGGGCCCTAAGGCACCCCAGCTTTGTGGAAGGGGAGGACCTAGCTCATGCTCGGGGTTCACCACACACGCGCCCCGCCGCCGCCCGCCCGCACCGAGCCTGCCCGCAGCCAGCTTAAACTCCACCCGGCTGGCCAAATGTCGCCGCTTTGCGACAAGCCGAGGTTACCGCCAGACTGGTGTTTCGCCTTCTCCACGCAGAAGCGCACGTGTCTCGCTCGCCATGAACCGAATCGCATTACCGACTCCATCCCCAAGCTTCTCTCATACCGTAATCGAACGTCACGAAAGGGTGCCTATACATGTGCCAGCCACATTCTCTCTCATTTTGCATTCATTCATCCGTCATTCACGCTCGAGAGAGACCGAGTTCTCGCACAGCTCGTGGCCTACAGCAAACAAAGGGAAGTGCTTTCTTACTATCGGGAGATCATTTCACCCTGGGACAAATCGCTAATTTTTTCGAATCACCACAAGTGAGGGCAATATTTGTCTTAAGGAGACAGTCAAATACAAGACTTGATCTCGCAAACAAAAGTTCGGACATTTTAATCCTTATTCTGGCTTTCCTGCAAACAATTCCACATACTGATTTAGGTTCCTATAAACTGTTTTCACAACATAGCATCGATATCTACCAGAACTGCCAGAGTCAAGCTCTGGGTTCTCTATACTTTTAAATAAAAATTTAAAAATAATTCAAAGATCATCTCTTCAACAGATGATCTATCGATCCATTCCCTTCTCATTTTTACATTCAAGAAAGATTCACCAGATATATCCAAAAGTATATTACATGTACAAGGCGGTGAATTATATAAGCTTAAGTTATACAAATCTTAAAATGGAAATATACAATTGCTATATACATATAATCTAACACCCCCCCTCAAACTCATGGTGGTTTAAGAGAAATACTTGCCAAGCTAAATAAAAGTCTCGAGGAAAGGGCTCGTGAAGATATCGCTTAACCGATTCTCGAGAGAAACAAACTAAAGTGGTGAGTGTACTTTGAAATGCATGATGACGAATGGAAGCAATCAATCTCAATATGTTTAAGACGCTCATGGAAGACATCATTATGAGCAATTTGAATAGCACTTCGATTATCACAAAGAAGTTTAGTCATAGCGGGAACAATCAACACCAAGATCCTACAAAGAACTAACCTAACCAAATAAGTTTAGCCAGAGTAGCCGCCAAGGTTTCATATTCTCGCTTTAGTGTTAGAATTGTTACTCGGGGCGCCAGACTAGATCGACTCTTTACTCGCTTTCATCGGGACGTTGGTATGTCCAAGTCTTATAACTCCGTATCAACATATCATATACAAAATACAAAATAAAACCGCCACCGTAGCAGGCTTACAAGGTCACATACATACACCCCAGTCCTATTTACATATACAAAAACTATACATTTATATTTACCAATTAGAGCGCATAACCTACAGTGATGAACCCCTATTAGTGTGTTGGCCCAGCAGAATACGGAAGATCACTGTCTCCTTCTTCTGTACCTACACGGATTAAAAACTCGTGCTAAGCTTTAAGCTTAGTGTGAAACATAGGTAATAAGCATATACACGCTATAGTGTTTATAACAATAACAGATATTTAATTTGTACGCATTCATATGAACTTATACAATTACTTATGCTTCTAATGCACTTATGCTTATTCTGATCTCCCATATATGTCAGTACTGCACTTATAAGAATTTTATTACTGGTTCCTAAATCTCCCGTAAGAGTTACAGAGTTTATTCTTATTCGAAGCACCAGAGGTACTACAAATCGAACGATACACTTGTTTACTCCGTATTCTCATTCAAGCATATCATATAACCATGGGAATACCTAAATAATAATAAATGTAAAGAAGACACGCACGATAAAAGACCAAGATATCAGAGCAGATCAAGTGTCAGAGCACAAAAGTTAGAGGGCAAATGAGTCGATTGCACTCTTCCTGCTGATAGAAATTCGCCGCAGAACTCCACAAGAACCTCCCACCAAGCTTCGTCGAACATTGGCAAGTTACCACAAGCCTAAGTCAGAAAACCGCTTCTAATCAGATTGGAAACCGTGGGTTATAAAATTTTTCACTTTCTATCCAAATCACACCTTTAGATTTAATCTAAAATTCGGCAAAGATAACTACTTACCTGGTCGCTTCCAAATACAAATCACCCGTGATAAAACAAAATACCCCAATATTTTCCAAAACTATCCAATCATAAAGCTTTAATCTCCTGGCTCCTCATCAAAATATAAGATAAGGATCAATCAAATATAAGCTTATTTAACCTGTTTTTCTCTAAAACCATGCATGCATATTTTACAAAAGATATTTACATATACAAAATGCCACATTTTAACTTTTACTAGTTTAATTTACACCTTATCTTATATATAATCACAACACATTGTCTAGGACCGAGGATCCCGAAAGGTCTTTCGCTTCAACACCCGCACCGAAAATTATTTTAAAACAGAAAATCGCGGTACCTAAACTGCTCACGTGAAGACTATAAGTTCTAAATGTCTCACCGCTATACCTCCTAATATGAAAATCAGACGTAAAATGGTTGTGAAACTCGTTTATGAGAAACCGAAGTTTGATGCTTATGAAACTATTTCGAAAAATCACTAAACTCAAGCTTCGCGATGAAAACTGCCTGAAAACTATTTCGTCATTGAATCGCTCTAAAAAACTACTTCGCCGAAAACTGCCTGTTGGTGGTTAATATCCTCAAAGTGCTATAATCGTGTAAATCAAGTACCAACCACCGTGGCCCATTTCGAATAAATTCCAGACGCGGATGCCACTAACTCGACCGGTACCCAGAAGGAACCCTAACACCACCAAGCTAAGATGGTCCTAAGTGAACACTTGAGATCTATATAGCATAATGGAACCTTGAATTCAAAATGCTCCTGATGGAACTCTAACCAACACCTCATCGCATGCATTTTCAAGTCAAGGCTTAACTATATACCTCGAATGTGCGTAGGGCGCACTCACTATATAAATATACTAGACGAACCCCAATTGCCGACTGTGCAATATAGTTAAATATAATATCTCGCAACATTGCCATGCAATAACTAGCCACATATGACCTGAAACGAGCTGTACATTCAGGGGTTTTGCAACCAGCCAAACTGCTTCTTAAATACCGAAATCAAATCCTTTCTCAACAGTATAACAATTGGGAGGTAAATAAAACGCTTATAAATCTATATTTTCAAAGACTTACAAACTTGTAATTTTAAACACTTTCGCTTGTGAAATGATTTCAAAGACTCACCTTTTCTCCACTAATTTCTTTCAAATCTCACAAGACTCTGCATTCCTCGCTTGATGCTCAAATTGCCTACACAATTCATTCAATTACGAAATGCCCTCGCTTAACGTTTTAACTATAAAACATACACGCGGCTTTCAAATGACTATATCGGGCGAATCTCGATTCTAACAAAACTTACGTGCTAGTCCCATTTCACGATACGGACATCGATAATACGACGCTTAAATCGACCAAAATGTCACTACACATTAACTTTCTTCCTATAAACCATCTGCTTTGAAGGCCAACTTCGACTCAAGGGACTTTCCATGTAGCCTAAAAATACCCTAAACATTTCAGCACTCATCCGACTGTCTCGACTACAATCCTCAAATTTCAATCAAACTCGGCCCATAAACAGCCCCAAAATTCAGCTCCCGACTTGGCCCGAACACGTCCCAAAATTCTAAAAATTCCTAAACTCAGCCTAAAAATTTGGGATTCAAAAGTTTACGACCTTACTAAGCCTTCTAAGAAAATTTCAAGCCATTATATAACCTTAGGGCTTGAAATAATAATAACAGCAAATTTTCTACCTTTTAAAGCTTGACAAAAGCGCGCAAGATATCAAGTATCTATGCATAGCTCTCTCTTCACAGATACCAATTTTGCCTTCAAGCTCCGACGAACTTACGATCCGAGCTCCGTAGATCTAAGAAAGAATTAAAGAGAGAAAATAAACTAAAAATCGTTTCTCCAGCTTCTTCCTCCCACAGCTTCGTCCGTCCCTCGCCACTTTCCCTTTTATTCATTTTGATTTTCGTTTTTTTTTTTTTTTTTTTTAAATCTTTTTCTTTAATTATTATTATTATTATTTGGATAAACTATTTCTATTGCTCCATTCGGGTCCATTTCTATCCCGAAAAATTTTATTTATCATAATTGAATATTCTTTAAATATTTGTCATTTTTCGAGATTTTTCTAAAATCCCGTTTTCAGGTTTCACTCTAAACCCGTCGCCTAGAAATTCAGAAATATTTCTACTCGGCCCCTAATTTAACGAACTTCTCGTTACTGGGGATTCGCGAGATCTAACTTAACGGTACACCGCTTCACATCCGAGATCTAGAAAATTTTCGAGACTTCGAACTATTTTTGCAATTTATTATTATTATTCCATTATTTAAACTTCCATTAATTATACTCAATCTTCTCCACCTTCCTTAATTGCAAAAGTGCCACAAATTCTTTGAAAATTTTATAATTTCACCTCTAAAAACCAATTTTCAAAATTCACACAAGACTAAAATAATAAGGAAGCCCTTTACACAAGACATACTGCCACATTACACCGCATACACCCCTCTCTGACTCGGTGTTACAAATCCTCCTCTCAGCAACACTCGTCCTCAATGAACAAACTAATATAAAGCAGGATACCTTAATCCGAAACAATCGGGCGATATCGACACGCATCCGGTACCTCCGACTCATGTAGCCTCTTAATCCCATGATTCCATAAAAACTTTCGACTAATTGAATTCATCTTATTCCGCAAAATTCGCTTCTCTCGCGATTCCAATACTATCTCGCATTGCCGCCCTATAGTCAAATTATCCTTAGCTTCTACTCTACCGATCTTTCGAGCATACTGTGGTGATTCGAACGATTAAGGAGCATGGATACATGAAAATGCTATGAACCTGGGACAACTCTAGAGGAAGGTCTAATCTATATGCTACTGGTCCCACTCTAGCAATAATCTCATGGCCCTACGTATCCGGGTCTCAAATCTTTCTCCAAGGCCTTCCAACCTCGAGGACACCTTTCCAAGTGGAAACTCGAGGAAGACCCCATCGCCTACCTTAAACTCAGATCCTACTGGGTCCGCATAACTCTCTCGTCATTCCGGCTATCTTAAGTCTCGTCCCTGACAATCCGGGATCTTATCTAAGGTAATCCGCACTCAACTCGGGCCTATCGCCTCCTCCTACTCATCCCAAAGATACCTGAGCAATGACACTTCCCCGGCCATACAATACTTCAAATGAGTCATGCCTATGCCGGATTGAAACTGCTAGTTCGTGTTTAACTCCATCGAGATAAATGCGTATCCTACCTTCCTTAAACTCTATCACGCATGCTCTAAGCATATCCTCTACCGCTCGTCATTCGACCGACCATCGCCGAGGATGGAAAGTCAGATTTCAAAGGCAATCGAGTCCCCATGGCATCCTCGTGAACCGGACCAAAACTGATGTGAACTGGGTCTCTGGCCCGACTATCGATAGTAGGAAACAATTCCGCGTAATCTAACTATCTCCTCCACATATAATCGGGCCAACTTGTCCAACGGTCATCATCGCGAATCGAGAAAATGCGCTCGATTTTGTTAGTCTATCCACTAATACCCATATGGCATCGCGGTCGTCTGAAGTTCCTCGGAAGCCCTGGTGAATAAAATCCATAGTAATCTTATCCCACTTCCATACGACCTAAGGGTCAGATTCTTCCGCGGCTTCGTAAGCCGCTTTACTCACATGTGTTAGGCATCCGGATACGAAATCAGCACTTCCTTTTTCATGCCCTTCCACCACACGTTCTCGTATACGATACATCTTGGTGCTACTGTGATGCATGGTATATGCCGAAGAGTGAGCCTCTTCCATGATTTCCCTTTTAGTTCACCTATTTCGTGCACACACATTCGACTCCCTCTTAACTATTGGTGCCATCGCTCTAACTGAACTCTAGCCTCCTACCACCTCAATCTCCGCCTCAACTTAATCATCTCCTAAACCCGGCTTCGACCTTCCCGATCCTCGATCCACTAGAAGAGGACGAACATAAAATGATGCCAATCAAAGTCCTCAGACGCCCACCGCAACTGAACTCCCAAAGATCTCAACTCTATCAACAATGGGAGATATACTGTCTGCAGATAAGCATAGGAACCCTCTGGTTTCCGACTTAAGGCATCAGCCACTACATTGGCCTTCCCCGGATGGTACTCTATCGTGCAATCATAATCCTTAATCAACTCCAACCACCGGCGCCTTGCTGCTCTTCGAGTAAAGATATATCGCAGCTCTATGACTGGTGAATATCCGACAAGGAACACCGCATAGACACGTCTCCGCATCTTTAGAGCGAAAAACCACCGCCGCTAGTTCTAAATCACGGGTCTGGTAGTTCGCTTCAGGCTTTAACCGACGGAAGATAAGCCATCACCTACCATCCTCGCAGATCAAAACACACCCTAAACCCTCGTCTGGTGCATCACTATATACAATATTAACATCTTCCCGACGGTGAGTGTGCACACGGAGCCGCCGCCAATCTCTCGCCCCGCCTCCTCAAAACTATGTCAAGTGTGTATCCCGACCACTCCGAATTTCTCGATCCTTCAATAGATCGGTCAACGAGGTCACATTCGAAAAATCCCCCAACAAATCTCCTGTAATAACCCGCAACCAAGGAAACCGGCGAATTTCCTCGAAACATTTGTGGGCGGCTTCCAGCTCACTATAGTCTTCCGAGGATCCACACTAATACCTTTCCGAAATGATGACCCAAGAAAGCCACTTCATTCAACCAAACCTGCACTACTAAACTTAGCGCATAACTCGACGCCCTAAGAATCGCACATCGCCCGAGATGCTCTCGCATGTTCCTCTCAATCGCTCGAAAGCACTAGAATGTCATCAATGAATACGATCACAAACTTATCTAAATACGACTGAATATCCTGTTCATCAAATCCATGAACGCAGCTGGGGCATTAGTCAATCCGAATGGCATCACTAGGAACTCGTAGTGACCGTATCTCGTCCTGAAGGCAGTCTTAGAAACATCATTCTTCGACTTCTCAACCGATGGTAAACACCCAGTCAATCTTAGAATATACCCGAGATCCATGCAATTGGTTAAATAGTTTATCTATACGAGAAGCGATACGGTTACGATTGCCGTCGATTCAAATTGCCTATAGTCTATACACAAATCGTAGTTTCCATCTTTCTCTTACGAAGAGAACCTGAGCTCCCTTACTCTGCCAGGTAATTAGGCCTGGATGAAGCCCTCGCAGCAATTCCAATTGTGCCTTCAATTCTTTCAACTTCGCTGGCGCCCATTCCATGGTGCGGAATGGATATCGGCCACCCCGGAGCTGCCCAATAACGAACTTAATTCTCTATCCTGGTAAACCCGGGAATATCATCTGGAAAGACATCTGGGAACTCTTTGACTATGGGGATGTCTTCCAGCCGTGTCCCCTCTTGTCTCCTATCCACTACAAATGCCAAATAACCCTGGCAACCTTTTCGAAGCATTTTCGAAGCGGTCATGGCATTAATGAGACTAGGCGATCTCTATGATTCCCTCAATATCACGCCCTGGTTCGGGCCGAACCAATCTTACTTCCTTCTTATAGTAATCTAAGGTGGCTCTACTCGGATATGCACCAGTCCATACCCAAGATTATATCGAAATCACTGATACCTAACACTATCAAGTCTGCTGGAAAATCCTTATTCTGGATCACCAATCTACTACCTGGAACTATCCTTTCGGATGTCATAATATCCCCATTAGGTACGGAAACCACCATACGACCATCTATAGGCTGGGACTCTATCTGGTGCCTCTCAGTGAAAGGTACTAAAATAAATGAATGAGTGGCTCCTGGGTCCACCAATGCATATGCATCATGATCATAAACTGAAATCATACCAGACCACGCCTAGCTGGGATGATCCGCTCTCCCGTCGCGCTGATCAGAATATTCCGGTACCAGTGACAAGTACCACTGACCAACTGGCACGCCCGCTCCCGTGACCCCTACCGCGACTTACCAGGCCGTATCGCCACCTCGCCTAATCCACCCCTACTACCGACTGGACCGCTGGTGCCTGGGTACTGCATCGTAATTTACCCCGAGGTCTCTCGCAGCCTACTAACCGTGACAAGCCCTCTGATAAAGTGACCTTCCTGCCCGCAAATGGAAACATCCCTTGCCATATTCCATCCCGCACTCTCCGAGATGCCTCCTCCGACATGTAGGCACAATGGAAAATGATCCCTAAGATCTACCACCCCAGTGGTCACAGATCGAATCCGATCCCCTCTGGGCTAGATGCTACTCCTCATCCTGAGCCTCTACCGCTGGTCCACTTCTTTCCTTTCTTTCTACTAGGATCGACTAGTGTCCTGACCGACTAGGTACCGGGAGCACTTTACCGTCCGTCGCCCTCGAGTTAGAAACTAACACGATCCTTTCTACCTTTAGTGTAGCCCTCAATTTTCATAAAATCGGGCAAGCCATTTCGCTTTTAAAAGTTTCTAAAAACTTTTCATAAACTATTTGCTCGCTTTTGCTGTGTCCTGCAAACACTAGAAACCCGTGTCTCTATCGTGCTGGAAGAACCTCGTATCCATTTTTCACCTTTCCAAGAATTAAGTGGTGGAAAGACCTCATGTCTACATCACCATATAATAGCTAGAACACTAACCCTATCTAACCATACACCCCCGCCTCCTGGGTCGCCACCATCATGTTTTAGTCCCTAAATTTTAGAGCACGTTCTATCATGCCCTCACGTTTCCTGAGACTCCCGTGTCCGATGGGTACATCGCAACAATCTATAACTCGATCCATCAAGCCATACCGCCCCTCGGGTCCGCGGGGCCCGATGGTTCTACTGGGGCTGATCTATCAAGTATCTTCGATCTAAGCGGTGTGCCTGACATATCTCTCTCGGTGGTGCCTCCTAAGGCGGAAGTCCTAGGATCGACCTCACGACCTCGCCCGCATACGCCGTGAATTTCAAAGTTAAAGATTCGTTGACACTTTTCAATATTTGATGCATGCAAGGATTTAGCAAAACAATATGTTGCAATAGGGAAATCATTATTATAAAAGCAATTCTATAGGAAATACTGAAAACGCTACTAAAAATGCGAACTATCGCCTAAAACCGCTTCGATACCAAGTTGACACCCTTCCGAGCGATAGGGAAATCCGCGGTAACTCCACAAGAACCTCCCACCCAAGCTTGCTCGACCGACAAGTTACCATGAAGCTGTCAGAAAACTCGCTTTCGAATCAGGAGCTGAAACCGCTGGTTATAAAATTTTCACTTTCTATCCAAATCACACCTTAGATTTAATCTAAAATTCAAGAAGATAACTACGCACCTGGTCAAGCCCAAAATACAAAATCACCTGTATAAAACAAAATACTCCCAATATTTTCCAAAATCCAACTACAATCATAAAGGGACCTCTGGTCCTCATCAAAATATAAGATAAGGATCAATCAAATATAAGTTTATCGCAACCTGTTTTTCTAAAACCACGATGCATATTTTACAAAAGATATTTACATATACAAAATGCCAACATTTGGTTTTTACTAGTTTTAATTTACACCTTATCTTATATATAATCACAACACAACGCCTTAGACCGAGGATCCCGAAAAGGTCTTTCTGGCCAACACCCGCACCGAAAAATTATTTTAAAAATGTAAAATCTGAGCCAAACGGCTCAGCCACTGAGCACTATAAGTTCTAAATGCCGCCGTCATTGCCGTACTCTCCCAATATGAAAATCATTTAAATGGTCAGAACCGTTTGCGAGAAAACTGAGTTTATGCTATGAAACTATTTCTGAAAACTCGGTTTCAAAATCGGTCACGATGAAAATCGGCTTCAAACTATTTCGCCGCTTAAAACTGCTCTAAAACTATTTCTCACAATAAAACCGCTTCAAAGGGGCGGTTAATATCTCAAAGTGCTATAATCAGGAATCAAGTACCAACCACTGCGGGCTCCATTTCTCAAATAATTTATCGTGATGCCACTGAACCCTGAACCTAGCATCTGGTAGGGTGAACCCTAACACTACTCCGGGCTAAGATGGTCCTGAACACGGGCGGGATCTATATAAAGATAATGGAACCCTGAACCAAAATGCTCCTGGGTGATGGAACCTCTAACCAACACCTCATCGCTATGTACTAAGTCAGCGCGCTAACTATATACCCCGAATGTGCAGAGGGCGACTCACTATATAAATATAAATGTATCTAACCCCAATTGTTTATCAGCAATATGGGCTAGTCATAATATCCCATAACATCACACAGCATTAACCAAATACATATGACCGGAACTCCGAGCCGTGCTATCTAGGTGTTTTGCTAAACCAGGCCAAACTGTTTCTTAAATACTGAAATCAAACTTTTCTGCTGAGTATAACAATTGGGAGGTAAATAAAATGCTTTATAAATCTATATTTTCAAAGCACTTTACAAACTTGTAATTTAAACACTTTCGTTTTAGAAAATGATTTTGAGTACTCACCTTTTCTCCACTAATTTCTTTCAAATCTTGTCAAGCACTCAGATTCTCGTTTGATGCTCAAATTGCCTACACAATCTATTCAAATTATTTAAAATGTTCCCGCTTGTGCTTTAACTATAAACATACAATGTGGCTTTCACAAATGACTATATCGAAGGAACTTCGATTCTAACAAAACTTTACGTGCTAGTCCCATTCGATACTTCGACATCGAGCAATACGATGCGAATCGACCAAAATGTCACTACATTAATCCTTCCTATAAAAACTATCCTGCTTTAGTCAACTTTGACCTACGACTTTCCATGTAGCCTAAAATAATTCAAACATTTCTGAAAATTTTGTCCCACTGGGTCCGACTACAATCCTGGAAATTTCAATCAAAACTCGCCCATAAACAAATTCCAAAATTCAAACGACTATCCAACACAAGCCCCAAAATTCCTAAAAATTCATAAACCCGCCTGTACCTTGGGACTAAAGTTTACGACTTTTACGGTCTTCTAAGAAAATTTCAAGCCATTATATAACCTTTAGGGCTTGAAATAAATTAACAAATAGCGTTCTTTCTACCTTTAAAGTTTGACAAAGGCTGCATATTGGTACCTGCTGCAGCCTCACAGAGTACCACTTTGCCTCTCGCTCCGACGAACGCCTATGATCCGACAGATCTAAGAGTTAACGAAAAGAGAAAATAAACTAAAAAATCAGCCTCCAGCCTTCCTCCCACGCTTCCTCGTCCGTCCCTGCCACTTTCCTTTTATTCATTTTGATTTTCGTTTTTTTTTTTTAAATCTTTTTCTTTAATTATTATTATTATTATTTGATAACTATTTCTATCGTCCATTCGGTCCATTTCTATCCCGAAAAATTTTATTTATCATAATTGAATATTCTTTAAATATTTGTCATTTTTCGAGATTTTTCTAAAATCCCGTTTTCAGGTTTCACTCTAAACCTGTCGCCTAGAAATTCATAAAATATTTCTTACTCCGTCCCTGAATTTAACCGAAACTTCCCTACATTAGATTTCAGACGAACTTAACGGCACAGTCCGTTTCGTCATCCGAGATCTAGAAAATTTTCGAGACTTCCCTGAACTATTTTGGCAATTTATTATTATTATTTTACTATTTAAACTTCCATTAATTATACTTTCATCCCTCCACCTTCCTTAATTGCAAAAGTGCCACAATTCTTTAAAAATTTTATAATTTCACCCTTAAACCAATTTTCAAAAATTCTATTATGACACTAAAATAATTAAAGCAATTTCTACAAGACATACTGCTGCTATACACATACCGTACACCCTCTGATTCGGTGTTACAGAGACCGATCGAACGTGCCCGCCCACGTAATCTGGCGCCGGCAACACTAGTGGAGTGTCAAAGCATTGATCGTAATGTGTCTCGCCCACGTAATGTAAGTTTGCCAGAAGATTCAAGCAGGTGCCAAGACTGATTGTAACGCGGTTCGCTTCAATGCGCAATGTATGTCAGGTCATTTAATACCTGTATTAAAGTATTCCTACGATTATATATATTCGAAATCCTCATCTTATTATTGGGGCATGAACTTTGCCCCCATCGAATTCGCTTCGCCGAGGCGGCGAGGTACGATACATTTTTCACTTAATTCTTTTCTTATCTATACTCCCGGTATACGAATTATAGCTTAACTATGCAAAAATACCAAAAACCGGATCGGCAGGAACTGGGTACCCCATTCACTGCGTTTGGATAATGTTCAGAGTGGTACCGGTACTACCTTTGGATGGTTCTGCACTTATTTTGCTCAGATCGCGGGGGTACCAAGACACTCGTTTCGTACCGGAGACAAGCTACGATTCCTTCCCGTAAATGGCGTAATTCACCATTTTTCATACACTTTTCTTCCATAATCCCTTCTCATTCCATCCTTCATCAAAAACTAACATGGAATCCTCCAAACAACCTCCACAAACACTTTTAATTAGCCCAAGAACTAAGGATTCATACCAAAGTTCACCAAACTTTACAAAACCATACAATTAGCGAAGGATTCCATATCTAATTGATAATTTTAATTAGGATTTTCAACCTAACTTCCCATAAATCTAGAGTTAGGATGTATTCCTAACAAAACCTATGACGCCCCGATCCCGGGGGTCCGTTGACTACCCACAACCCACCTGAACATCAGGAATGTCTGCAATCCGACATTTCTCGACGAAAATCTGACAGAGTCTCCCTTTCTGCACGGAAGCTCACCCAAATACAACACCGGGGCCCCAAAAGTCCAATGACCACACAGGTCTCATATACAACTAAATTGAGTAACAATGGCCACTGGGCCCCCGCATCATCACCAACTTATATCCAATATGATCACAACATGAGTAAACGGCCACTGCTCCAACAATACCCAACGTATACGCCTAACCATGAATCCAACTATATACCCAATAGTTATAAGAGTTAATATGTTTTTACTCTTATACAATACATACATTAAACTTAAAAAGTTCCAATACATACATCAAAGCCACAACCAGCCTTTCTTCTTAACTCTCTAGCCTCAGACGAGCCGTCCTCGCACGCTCCCGCACTGCAAATGTATCCTCGACAGGCTTAGCTAATGCTCGCAGTGGAATCGCCCCCAAGTGGGCTACTTCACCACCTAAGTGGAGTGCAATGTTCCAAATTAAACACATTCAAGAGAATGCATGATCCTACTTGAATGTCTACATGACCAACTCGTGATCCCGATTCCTTCATTATCGACTTCACACTCGCCTAAGCCCCAGATGGTAATTATTAATTTTGTTGTTTTCAAGGACACCTCTCCGATATATATATATATCAATTGGGCCGCCTCCGACGATTGATATATTATTTAATTGTGGACTACCCTCCGATGTATATCAATTGGGCCGTCTCCGACGATTGATATATTATTTATTTTGTTTGGACTACCCTCCGATTATTAAATAGTTTAGACAACCCTCCGAACCTTTTTCTGGGACTCATCTCATGCACTCACTCCTATAGTCCTAGGGTGTTCCAAAGGTGATACTAATGGCTGCATCGCTCCAATACAACTTAATCACATGCAAATATATAAACATGAATATACTCACATAATTCAAATCACACAATCATGTCATGTAAATTCCACATTTCCACATCAAAATTAGCTCACTTGGGCTAATGATCAAACATGAGCAATTTAATTTAAATCACTCGACCAAACACCTATTTTCACAAAAATATATTTTCGTGATCACTGCTTTCTCGGGAACAAGAAACCCAGGGCTACTATTCCTTTCAGCACAATTTATCGGTTCACTCTGGTGAACCTCGGCTCTACCCGCCATTTCCGCCTCATACAAACCAATACACGATCAACACATAAATACACAATGAATCCTTCAACTCGCTATGGATACCAGCCTGACTGTCGATTTTGGTTTGCAAAATCATAGTACTCACCCGATCCTGGGTTCGGGACCGATCAAACGGTCGCTCAAGGCCTCAATCAACCAAACATTTATACGGTACTTAACCGAAGAATAGCAACCCAAGTAGGAGAAACCCCTACCTCTCGCAGCCCGAGGAAACTCCCTAAACTGCACCCACGCAAGCCCTTTCCGCAGAGCAAGCCCCTTCTTGTCCCGGGAATCGCGACTATCGTGATCGTCCGTATTTCTGTAGAGAGTAAGCCCCTCTTCTCTAAATTTCTCTCAAAATCCATCGTCTCTCGTGATCCGCCCGTTTCGCCTGCTGTTTCTTTATCATTTGGAGAAGAAGACCTCCACTGTTCACATGTCCTTTAATGTCATTTAATCCAATTAAATCAATTAATTCCCTTCTTTCTCCAGTTTTGACATTCGACACTATTTCAGTCGTCCATTTTCGTTATTTCTCTACTCATACCACTTATGGTACATGAGTATCATATATGTGACTTCGTCAGATCGGTGGAATCGCTTTACTAAGACCGAAACGTGATGCCCGGCAAAACGTGCCAACTCCGAATTATCTCGACATGACGGCTCTTACGTGAATAGATTTTTCGAGACGAGTCCCAACGGTGAAATCCATTTCGCCATCCGAGATCTAGAGAATAAATTTTGGATTTTTTTTAACCGAAATAACAATTTTGTAACGAAATTACGATTTTGCCATTTTTCCATAAATTGGAATTTCTTGGGTTTTACAAAAAACCCTAGGAAGGGAACAAGACTAATATCCAAAGAAAACCCTAGCAATCCATACCCAAGTAGTTTTTGTACAAAATCATACTAGAATCCATACAAAACTTCTTGTAATTTCCATACTAATGATTTCATACCTTGCTTTCGCTTCTCCTCCTTCTTCCTCTTCTTCTTCTTCTTCTTCCTTTTCCTCCCAACTCGTATGAGCTCTCTTGTTTGGAGACAAAAATGAGTTATTTTTGTCTCCCTCCCTTTTTATAATTCAACTTTATTTTATTTGCCTTTTAGTCCTCCCTCATTCCATTAATTGTACTATACTTTATGTTATTTCCACTTTGGCCTCTAATCTTATCAACTCATGACTTTTATGCCCCTTTTTACAAAATTACACTTTTGTCCTTATGTCTTGTACAAATTTTCTGTTTCACTCATGTTTCGCATTTAAATTACGAAAAATTTAATTTATACCTACAAAATACCCTAAACACGTTGAAAACGACTAGGGTATATTTCGGGGTGTTATAGGAATGAGCAACGACTGTTTGTTTCTTGCTTCTCCAAGAGATAACAGAATCACCTAGAAGAAAACAATATCCTGTAGTAGATCAACGATCGCGATCACCTCGCCCAATCAGATCCGAATATGCCCAAGAGTTAATGAGGGAATGAGAAGAAAATGAAGACCATCAAATACGGTGCCTTTCGGGATATATCGAAGAATCCTCGATAACAAAGAACATAATAAGGGAGATTCAGAGGCAGCTATAAACCGAATTCATCACATGGAATCGCATAGGAAATATCGTGCGAAAATAATGAGATACATTAGACTCCCAATAAGCTGTCCGTAGAGAGTAGCATCAAATAGTCATTTGCCATTATGAGAATTAGACGATGGCTATACTAACAAAAATGACTATCTGCTATCGATAATCGGGCTTGAGAAATTAGACTCCAAGTATACTTGACTCCGAGTAAGATAATAAATCACCCAGTAAGAAGAACTCTGCATCAAGAAAGTAATTAAGAGGGCCAAGATCTTTCATTCAGATCACCCACCAAGAAAGTATTTTTGGACCTAATACTTAAGTATCATCACCTGTAATAATCATATCATCGACATACACAAGAGAATAGTAATACCATGATTAGACCGTCTCTTTAAAAGAGTTGCATCAAAAAAGAACTACCTAAAAACCATGTCGAGATAAGAGAACCAACTTTGCAAACCATGTTCGCGAAGCTTGTTTAAGACTATAGAGTGCCCGCCGTAGTCGACATACTCTATGAGGGAACCCTGGAGGGTGAAAATAACTAGGAGTAAGCTTCATATAGACTTCCTCTGAGAGTTCACCATTAAGAAAAGCATTTTTGACATCCATATGAAAGAGCGTCATTCAGGATCCATAGAAATGGCACAGAGTCTCGACGTAAGAAAGTCGAGTCACTGTGGAGCAAAAGTCTTCTCATAATTAATCCCATACTTTCGACTAAAAACCCTTGGCAACAAGTGCGAGCCAGGAATATCAACAAAGGTCATCCGACCGAAAGTGTCTCGACCTTATAAACCCATTTACAACCGGAGCAGCGTATTTTCCGTATATGATAAACTAGATCCCATGTTCCAGTCTTATATAGTGCATCCAACTCTTCTTTCATAGCTTGTTTCCATAAAGGGTTAGAGGAAGCCTCATAAAAAGTCTGAGGTTCCTAGAGAGAGGCAAGAGCAGAAAAGCAATAGAAGTCACGAAGGCGAATGAAGAGTGCTACCTGATGGGAACGACGGCGTATGAGAGCCGAAGGACCGGTAGATCCACAACCGGAGCAAGATCGGCCAAGTACGGCTGATGATCACGCGGAGGCTCATCAGATGCATAAGAAGGGACATTAGAAATAGAAGGGGGAAACTCATATACCAAGGGGGGATGCTTAGATATAGAAATGGGAGACTCCTCAGAAAAGGTCGTGAGAGGATCACATAGAGGAAATAGTGAACAGAACATGAGGTAGTTGGTAAAACATTTGTGTTCCCAAAAGACCACATCTTAGAAACAGAGACGTTTGCTAATGGGATCATAACATCTATAACCTTTTGACCAATTCCATACCTAAGAAAACAACACAAACGAGAAACGAGATAAGTTTGTTTCTTTCATGATCTTGAAGAATAAAGCAAGCACACATCCAAGACTCTAAGTAAGTCATAGGAGGGAGAAGAACCAAACAACAAATCTTAAGGGTTTGATTAAGATGTGGGAGAAGGCTGATTGATGGTGTAAGCGGCGATAAGGCAGCTTCCCTCCAGCGAGAAGGAGTAGAAGCGCGGTAAGTAGTAACACAGACAACATCAAGAATATAATGAAGTTTGTCTCGACCACACCCATTTTATGAAGTGCCAACACAAGAGGAATGAGGAACAATACCAAATTGATGTAGAATAGAAGTAAATTCATGGCTTTATATTCTTAGGCATTGTCAGATCTGAAAACTTTGTTAGGTTTAGAAAACTGTGTTTCAATCATTTTGGTAAAGTCACGATATATTTGATAAAGTTCAGAACGATTTTTGAAAAGATAAATCCAAGTATATTGGGAAAATCATCCACAAAAAATAAAAAAATAACGTGACTGACCCTGAGTAGTAATGGGAGAAGGAATTACATTACATCATAATGAATAAGATCAAAATGAAAGAGAGAGCATGAGAAACACTGTTATTAAATGGTAAAGCAGTTTGTTTGCCAAATTGATAAGGCATACAATCAAAACTCTTGTTTGAAACTGAACCTAACAAACCCCTATAAACTAGTTGTTTAACCCTAGAGATGATGCATGACCAAGGCAAGAATGCCATAAAAACGAGAAATTTTTCTTATCCTGAGACGAGTAGAGACGGAGGACGATAAATGAAGAAAGGCTGGAGAAACAGACAACCTTGGGCTGCCATTGTCAGCGATCTGTCAGTCAAGTCACACAACCACGATCAAGGAAAAGGTTTAAAAAACCAAGTTTAGTAGGTTGCCCGATAGATGAGAAGATTATGAGTGAGGTTGGGGAGTCGATAAACATTAGACTTGAACAAGGGTTAGTGTAGAGACATTACGAGATGAGACGTGCATAGGAGGGCCATTTGCATTATATAGTAGGGAGAGAAGTGGAAGTGTGAGAGACGCAGGAAGAATGTATGATTGTAGCTGTGAGAATCAAGCCATGTGGAGAAGAGTACAGTGTAATGAAAGACGGTGTTTGATCGTGGAAGCGGAGGATGAACACAGTTCTTATATCCTTGTAGATGCGCCGCAAAGAGGAGATAGGGAGTAGGACCAGACTTGGGATGATTTAGTGATAATTCAGTTAGTCAAGTAATATTAGAAGAATCTGACGCCAGTATAACGAACTCAACATGGCAGCCTTTGTTCTTCAGAAGCTGTGAGATAAGAAGAGGGCTGCTTATTATTTATGTGTCTGACGTTCTATTCCTTTGCCTTTGGAAACATAGGTAGATGAACTGGCAGAGGGAAAAACAAAAAGTAAGCGATCTGGAACAAACTAGATAGCAAGAATATGGTATGGTAAAATGGGATCGGCCGCCATTATAACTCATTTTTCAGGTGAACACCTTGTTTGCTCTTCTTTCTCGTTCGCCAAGCCTAAAACTTAGAGATTACGGGCCGTTAATTAGATCTGTCTCGAGATGGTCACATGATGTGCATGATGTGGAAACCTCAGCGTCATAGTCGGAAGTCACGATTTTCCCACATGCCACCTGTTCCAAAGCGCGTCATATTCATGCGCGTGCGTGAACTTCACACGTTTTCAACCTACATGAAAGCTACGTCGGCTGTGCTCGGCGCAAGCCCGACCCGGTGCCCAGTGACCTGCCCACATTCGTTTGCTCGGCGTGCATTTGCGCCACATCGGCCAGTTGGTAGCCCGCGTCAAGCCTTTGTTATTTGTTGTTCAATTTGACTGAGTGCATTCTAACTTGTACTAACTGCGACTCCATTTTCTTTGTTTGTTTTCTATTGAATTGATATCTGGGTGGGTATTCTCGTCAAATTCATGTTATTTTTATAGCCAGTGGTTTCAAGCCATGTCTGAGTTATCTGAGTTCTGGCTGTGGCTTCGTCTCACAGTGGCCAATCTATTCGAAAAAAAGTGGACAAAGAAACTTATTCCGCCTATGCCATTCGAATTGAGGATTGGGAAAGTGTTAATCATCATATCATCACTTGGTTTCGTAATACATCTATTCCATCAATTGTTGATGGTTGGCAACCTTAAATCATTTAGACCAAAAGGAATTCGATTTACGGAAGAAATGAAATGGTATTGATTACTAAATTGTAATTTAGTTAAAAATCCGAATTTGTCTTTTTAGATCTTGTATGATGAAGCAGTTTCACCGTTGGAGACCGTGTGAAATCTA
The DNA here is from genome assembly GCA_016808115.1 of Tetrastigma voinierianum. Taxonomy (NCBI): domain Eukaryota; kingdom Viridiplantae; phylum Streptophyta; class Magnoliopsida; order Vitales; family Vitaceae; genus Tetrastigma; species Tetrastigma voinierianum. Next base: position 143,587 of record JAEQBH010001940.1, on the reverse strand, counting down.
GCTAACGCGTCGAATTTCGTCTAATTCGAGATAGTCGGAACGGCCACGTTTTGAGAGCATCGCGGTTGGTCTTGATAAAACAATTTCGATCTGACGAAAGTATATAACACGTACTCATGCCATAAGTGGCATGAGTGAAATGTTAATGGGCCCAGATGATCTTAGGAATGTCAAAGCGCAGGAAAGGACATAAATGTCATTAATGCGGATTGTTTTAGTTAGAAAAAGCCAAAACGATGAATAATTAGCGTCTTGCCAATTAGAAAAGGGGCTTCGTGGGTGAAGGGAAGAGATGCAGAGAGTTTTGGGAATGGTGTTTTTAGAGAACATCGACTACCACCTGGAAATAGCCGAGCGTCAGGCGCCGAGTCTTGGAATGAAAGCTACTCTACGAGGAGAGACCTACTCGTGGGCACCGGATTTAAGGAGTTTCGACAAACTTTGAGAGGTAGGGGTTTCTCCCTACTTGGGTTTTACACTTTGTTTAAGAGCTATGTTGATGTTTCGGTTGGTTAAGACCTTGAACGACCATTTGATCGGTCCCAAAACTTGGGACCGAAGTGTGAGAAATTATGGCACCCATTTCGGACAGTCCGTGAATGGGTATGGACTGTTTGGGTGCTATGTGTGATAAATTTGTAAACAAATTCATGTGTTGATGTGTGTAAGGGCCGGGTAGTATGATGCGGGTTCGCTAGTGATAGATGATTGAATGTTTTCTGAGAATAGTACTTAGGGTTTCACTATTCCCGAGAATGATATTCTAAAATAATTTTGTGAAATAATGTATTTGGTTAGATATTCGTCGGAGTTGCTTGTGTTTGATCATTAGCCTCATTGAGCTAATTTTGATGTAATTGATGGTGAAATTACATAACATGTTTGTGTGATTTAAACTATGTGAATATATGCATAATTATATATATTTGCATGTGTTATAGAATTGTAATGGAATTGTATCATGCATTCCATATGCCTTTGAGGGTATCCTAGAATAATAGGAATTGAGTGCATGAGGTGATTATCGAGAGAATAGTTTCGGAGGGGTTGACTAAATAATAATAATTATAATATCGGGAGGGTAGTCCATATAAAATATCAATCGTGGTCGGCCCCGGTCCATTAGCCATCGGAGGGTAGTCCACTAAATATAATGTCGGAGACGGTCCACTATTTATATCGGAGGGTAGTCCACAAATGATAACAAATAACTGTTAAAAACAATGTTTCATCTGAGGCTTAGCGAGTGTGAAATTCGGTAGGACTCGGGATGTATGAGATGATCGATTAGTTGTTATTAGGATCATGCATTTTGCTTGAATATGTGTTTACTTTAGACATGGCATATGCACTTAGGTGGAGGAAGTAGCCCATTTAGGGTGATTCCACTCTCACGAGCATTAGCTCATACTGTCGAGAATCTTATTTGCGGTACGGGACGTGTGAGAGATGGTTCATCATAGAGGCCGTTTAGAAGAAAGTAGAATGTGGCTTGATGGTTTTTGCATGTATTGATGTTTTCATTTTAATATATGTGTTGTATAGAGTAGATCATTAAGTCTTGCTTAACTGCCAGTATATAGTTGGGATGTTTTATGAGTATTGGTTATGGGCCTAAGTGGCCGTTTTATTCATGTTACGAATTATATTGGATAGATGGAATATATGTTGTGAATATAAATGCAGGAGCCAAAGAGGTCATTTTTACTCTGTATAGTTGTATAAGAGACCCTGCGTGGTCATTGATGTTGATTGGGACGGAGTTATATACGGTGGTATTTGGGTGACTCCGTCTGAAAGAGACTGCCGTTTTAAATGAATGTGGGTCACCCGGAACGCATTCCGCGAGAAGTGTTCCAGAGGTTGACTGGTGAGTCAACGGACCCCGGGATTTGGGCGTCACGGCTTGGTATCAGAGCTAAGGTAGACGATTACCTTGGGAGCTCGGTGGGTGTATCCGTAAGTTTAGTCACGATGCCGGCTTCGGCGGTATCGAACTAGGTATCGCGATACCTAGGGCATGAGGTTGAGGCGACCATGCAGTCGTGTAAGAACATCACCCACTGGGTGGCGGTTCGATGTTGAGTTTAGGTATGAGATTACCTAGGAAATCACGGGACAAAACTAGGACCTTACATGCATGTGTTTTTAGGTGATTGTTTGATAAGCCATTCTTAGCGAACATGTGAATGTTTGATGAATGGTGTGTATACCATGTTGTATGTTATGATTGTTTGTGTGTAATTGCTTGCTTTATAGGAAAACAAGTGATGTATTTAGAAAACTTTTAGAAGTTTTTACAGTGTGTAAAAACTGGAACAAAGAGGAGAAATAAAATAAATTTGAATAAAATTTTCATTTAGATTGTTGAATAAATAAATCATTTTATCTGGGTGAGGTTGAACACTAGAGTTAAGTGTTATATAAAAGGAGGCTTTGAAATTCTAGACCTTTTAAATTAAATGAAAAAAATAAATGTTAAATATTTATTAATTCTTTGGTTTATTGAGAAATAAAATATATATATATATATATATATATATATATATGAGTGGAGAAAATTTTTTTACGGTGAAAAACTTGAAAAAGAAAGTAAGAAAATAAATTTCATAAATTTATTTGGTTAAAAAGTGAAAATAAATTTTCTAGGTTTTCAAGTTGTAATTGGAAGAAAATGGGTAAAAATAATTTTATCAGTGAGTTTAGAGTATTATGGAAAATGAAAAAAAAAATGAATAGGTGTATATATACTATATATCTGTTTCAGTGACTTAAACAATGAAAAATATGTATGAAAAATATATATATTTTGTATTGCAAAAGCGGATTTAGACTCTTTGCTTGATTGCAAAGAAAAGGATTATATTCTGCACGGTTGGGTAAGTTTTGTATTGCAATATGAAGTGTATTGCAAGTTGAGTGGGTGTTGAAAATTGTATTGTAATACAATTTTTGTATTGTAGAGAAGAAGGCTGGAGGGCTGGAAGTTGTATTGCAATACAGCAGATTGTATTGCAAGGGTGTGTAGTTGGTTGGGAAGAAAAAAAAAATTGTATTGCAAGACAGGATTTTGTATTGTGACAGTAGGGGCAGTAGGTTGTTGGGTGTGTTGCGACCGCGGGGCGCGATCTGACGGCCAGTCATGATATGGCATTAGCGAGGCTGGGTGCGCGCGGCGGCTATTGCGACACGGCGTTGGGCGGCGGGTGGGCGCGGGGCGCTGTGGCGCGGCGCGGCCCCAGAAAAACCTGTGGCACAGGCGTCTTCTTTGAGGCGTGAGCGTGCACTTGGTGCATTCAGCTGTTTGACCGGTTGACTCATCTTTGTTCTGAGTCAATTTTTTGGACATTCGTGAACGGACCTTCCATGAACTTTGTTCTATCTAAAAAATTTCGAAAAAAACAATTTATTATATTAAATTAAAATCAAATCAAATAAAATTAGACAAAATTTTCGAAAAATTAAATTTTCAAAAATTAAATTTTTGTTGATAAAAATATTTCATCTGTCGGTGCCTTGCATTACATGTAAATCTGAGGACAATGTGCTCTCTGGCAGTTGTATGAATAGTGTCTCGGTGTGTTTATGCCTTAGAGATCTTGTAGTAATTTAACTTGCCATTGGTATGCGGATGGCTGGTCGGGACGAGGACAAGGGCGTGGGGGGCGTCCGCGGGGTGGTTAGGCTACGATTGTTTGATCATGAGTCTTTGTAGAATTTTGTAGGTATTGCGGCCAGCGGTATATATGAGGTTAGCATAGCGGGTAGTCGGGGTCCTAGTAACCTCCAAGGTTGGGCGCATCATCCTCGGCATTCCGCGAGGGGAGGAGATCAGGTGATGGCGAGACCATTGGTTTAATGCAAATCGAGAAGGTGTTAGAGGTATGGATTTACCTGCGACACTACGAGTTAGGCTAAGGCGCATTCAGTGGAGAATGTAAGGCCCAATGGTGGAAATGGGCAGGCCTCTTGAGACCTTAGAGGGCCTTTGTGTGGGGTCTCCCCTAGGGATTAGGGCGAGAATAGGGATGATATGTCGTGGTTGCGAGTTGGAATCTCGGGGGACTCTACTCCACAGTGGACACGAGGATTATGGACATGTAGGAGTTCGAGTGCTCATCCTGGGGATGGATTGGTGACGGCTTCTGAGTTATTTATCAATTGTGAGCGTAGAAGTTCTGCCTTTACCACGCGGGGCGGTACTCGTGTGGTATTTTAGGGGGACAAGCGATATTTTGCCATCACGGTATCTGATCCGGTGTGGGGAGACGGGTTAAGCGGGTTGGTTCGCGGTACACCACAGAGACGAGGAGAGACCGGACCGTCCTACCTCAGTGGTGTGCGGTATGTGGATATTTTTCCCGGATAGGCTGGACTACCTCCACGGTAGTAGACTTCGGTATCGGGAGTTACACCACGGTACTTCACCCATCTCTATGACTCCTCCTTAGGATGGGCGGCCCCAGTTGAGTTTGAGACTCGAGTCCGGCTTCATGAGCCCTCTTGGACAAGGGGTTCATTAGTAGAGCACTTCACCGTAGGCGCTCTTGGTAATGCATTGATTCTGCAGAAGCGGTTGAGACGGAGGTTCACGATCGAGAATGCGTACTTGTGCGGGATTTATGATTTGTTGAGTCGGTTGGAGGTGAAGTTCTGCTCGAGATGAACCATTGCCTTGGTCACCATCAATTTGAAGCGTTAGAATCTGGATATCTAAGACGCGTTTAGGACACGTTATGGGCACTTTGAGTTTACGGTGATACCCTTTGGATTGACGAATGCACCGGCATTCATGGATCTCATGCATAGGGTATTCCAACCTATCTAGTCGGTTTGTCGCAAGTCTTAAGTGGATGACATTTGATACACTCCCGGTCGGAGTGGGGCATGGAGTCGCAGTTGTGTTCTGATTCTTGAGAGACCATCAATTTATGCGCTAAGTTCGATAGTGCGGTTTAGCTTACCCGAGGGGAGATTTTAGGGACCGTGGTGTCGGCAAAGTGTCGGTCGACTGAGAAGGTTGAGCGGTGATGAGTTAGGAGGAGTGAGATATCAATCTTGAGATCGTAGTTTATAGAGTTAATTTGGAGCGAGTACGAGAAATTCGAATGGTGCAGTTTGTCCATTCGGGGCAGGATCGTAGGATTTCGCCTACGAGACATGGACTCCATGGTTGGGACGACCCTGACCATAGAGAGAGAGATCGAGATTACTTTCAGACACTCGGGATCTCTGCGGGTGTTAGTATGAAGGGAGGTCGGCCTTTTAGTTGGGAAGGCGGAGATTACGCTTCACAGTTTCGGGACTAGGACCGAGGGATTGGGCGTATGAGGCGGGATTGCCTAGAGGCGGGGATCGGGCTTTGGGACATCTGGTCCATAGTGTAGAAACGAGGAGAAATATAGTTCATTCCTCCACACCTAGTCTGGTCGGAAGGAGACCGGTTTCGAGTTTAGTCTTTATCTGAAGCACTTTCGGCCAACCTGGTCAGGCTGGGGGGCTAGAGTGTGGGTCGAAGTCGAGGGACGGATCGGAGTTCGCGCGGAGAGGCGTAGTGGACCTTAGGGTTAGTGAACATATTGGTTGTTAATGTCAAGCTTGACATGGATGAGTTAATGACCATCGGGTTGTTGTTAGTAGTGGGACGTGCTTGAGGTTGTCATGCAGGCACGACCTTAGTTTGGGCTTAGAGGTTAAGGCCTTTGGAGAAGCGAGGAATAGATGTTCTTCCCTAGGAGGTAGGGTGAGAGTGGATCTGATAGGTTGGGATTATGAGTGGGAGATCTCCGAGATTCTGCTCATGGTAGACCCCGGGATTGGGTGTCACAGTATGGCATTATTGCGTTCGTGTGCACGGTAGCATCGCGTCGAGTCGGGTGTGGGTGCACGGTATGGTCATTCACCACTCTTGGTGGGTGTGGGTTGAGTTTGTCTTGAGGACTACATCCAATGAAAACTCATAGTTCGATTCAGTAAATGAAGAGTAATTAAAGTGTGTTGGGAAAAGCAAAAAGGGGGTCGTTAATCCCCTAAGGTGAGAATCCTGGAGTTAGGGTGTAGGGCAGGAAAATATCAATTGCTATGTGAATGTAAGAGGCTCTAAGTGTAAGCCGAGGATCCAAGTTAATCGAGATGAAAACACACGGTCAAATATCACGTAGACTTAGAGTTGAGTGATAGGAGTCGGGAGTGACTCGAGTTTGGATACCCCTTTGGAAATTGCATTGGGTGTTGTTGGCGCGAGGACTCGGTATATGGATGTAAATGCGTGACATGAACTAGGTTGACCGGTCCATTGGTTGTCGTGATTGTGACAGGAAGGAGTCGGCGTTTACACAAAGTAAGGGTTGTAGGGTTACACGTTGTGTGGATTATATACGAGGTGTTAGGGACAACGGCTGCGAGCAAACGTCTTGGAGTCGTAAGGGTGAGGCACTTGCCCTTAGTGGAATTAGCCTCTGACAAGTTATCGGGCGAGTATCTGAGATGTGTATGGGGCATTATATGGGAGGCCCGTGTAGGTCACCGTTATGTTGGACCGAGGTGGAGGAAACCATCAACTGGTCGATCTGATTAGAGACACCTGAGAAGATGGGCTTGATGCAGCCAAGCGTCTTCTCATGGCTCGAGTCGGCGGAAGAGCTATGTTGATGTGCGTCGACCCTTAGGATTGAGGTTAGAGATCCTTGTTTGTGACGCCCCGATCCGGGGTGTCGTTGGCGACCCGACCAGCGAGGAAATCTACATGTCTCATGTCATGAGGCGCGTACAGGTGCAAAAATGGCCACTTGGGCCTACATCCTACTCATAAAGCTGCATTTATCTGAAAAAATGATTTATTACAATTGTATTTAATTACAATTTATACCATGGAGTCTCTTGCGGGGAAATTTTACAAAATAAGGCCAACTTGGCCATTTCTTCGTCTCTAAGGCTCCGGATGCGTCCCATCCCCAAGTGGTAATCTTGATTGCACGAAAAATATATTCCCACGACCGGGTGAGCAATGCCCAGTGGTGGAATTTCCCCTACTTAGGTTACTCCTTTAAGTCTGATGCAATGGCACACAAGCGTCAAACACATGCTAATATATCACTCATGCATATATTAACAAAATTAATTCCATACATCATGTTATTCGATTTATAATAATAACATAAACTTAGCTCCTAGGCTAAGGCACAATCCGACAGTTCGTCTTGGAGCGACCTGATTTCACACAAACATGTTATTCGCATGGCAGCAACACATCACACGAATCACCTGAGCAGTCGGTGGGCTGTCCAAAACCATTCTAAGTTTCTTAACCGGTCCAAATCTTTTGGGCAAGAGCCACGGCCATCAGGCTCGACAAATCCACGTCCATTACACTAACCCTTAAGTAAAGAGTGAAGCAAAAATGTAGGAGAAAACCCACCTTCTCGGGTTTGTCGAGAAACTCCCAAATCTGGTACTCACGTAGCCTCGGCGTGTAGACCAACTTGCCTCTTCTTGTTGGGCGAGTCGGCTTGATCCGATAGTAAGTAGATCTTAGAGAGAAGCCGGACTTTCTCTCTCTAAAAAAAATCCAAGACCTCCTGCATCTTTTCTTTCTTCCTCCCTACGTTTCCCTTTGGCTTTTGTTTTATTCCTTCTCTTTTGTTTTTCTTTCTTTTTCTCATTTCTCTTCTCATTTCTCTTTCTTTTTCTCCTCATTTCTCCCCATTATCACCTTTCTCTTTGACTTTCTCTCCTCCTTTTTGAATCATTATCGTATGAACAAGTGAGAGGGGAATTTTCCCTCCCTCACCTTCTCAAACCAAACATGTGGCTCTCCCTTTTTCTTCATTTTCTTTTATTTCTTAATTCTCTTTTATGACATCATGCGCTCCATTAATCATTGTGACCATGGGATCATACCACCCATGTGGCTCAATGTGAGCCATTTCTTTTATGCCCAAGTGTCACACCTTTGAGGTGCCATGTGGCATCTAACCTTGCCATGTGTCATCAGGCACCCCGTTTCCAGCAACGTGAAATCAGAAGCCACCTCGGATTCAATGGTCGTGGTTACTAGAATTTCGCGAGCGATTTCAACGGAGAATTCCGTTTAGTCATCTGAATCTAGAAAAATTCAGTTTTTTGAAATTACTATTTTATCCTTCCTTAAAATCTGGATTTTCAGGGGTCTCCTACGTTTTGGAAGGTGATGCACAAGAGATGAGTGGTCGAGGTTCGTAGTGAGAAGCTATCGCGAGATTTATTAGACCTTCGAGATCTTTCGAGAGGATAGGCGTTATGGCGTCTTAGGTTGTGATTCTTAGCCTAGCATGTCACAGTGTCCACGGGTATTTCCGACCATGCTGCGGAGGTAACTGCTCGGATCCGGCTCGTGTGGTGGATTGGGGGCGGATTGAGGTTGACAACGATGGAACCTTTGAGGAGGGACCGGTATGTATTTTTGGATAGCGTGATCGGGTTTTGCTGACCTTAGGACCGTGAGGTTAGTGAGAGTCTTGTCGGCGGCACTATGGAGTGGAGGAGTCAACGTGGGAGCGCGAGGACACGATCTGAAGCCACACAATCCTTCTTGTTTAGGGATGAAATCGTAGTTTAGTCGTTTAAGATTTAAATATTTGTTTACATACATGATAGAGTGCACGTTGCATGCATGTGAGTGATTATGATTAATCCCGAGAATTTAGATTGAAATTCCTTTTAAGAGGAGGAGAATGTAAGACTAGAAATTCCAATTTTGCGGAAAAGAAGTAAATCATAATTTCGATTACGAAATTGTAATTTCGGTTAAAAATTCGGAATTTATTCTCTAAATCTCGGATGACGAAATGGATTTCACCATTGGAATCGTATCGCGAAATCTAGCTAGCACATCGAATTTAATCCAATTACAGAGGCAGTGAATTCGGGAGTTGGCACGTTTTGAGGCATGGCAGTTCGGTCTTAGATAAAACGATTTCGATGCGATAAGTCACATATAACACGTTTCATGTGCCGTAAGTGGCATGAGTAGAGAAATAGTCAAATGGTGGTAGAGATGGTCTTAGAATGTCAAGCAGGAAAAAAAAAAAGGACATAAATGTCATTAATGGAATTGTTTTAAGTTAGAAAAAGCCAAAATAGCGAATAGTACTTGTCTTCTCCAATTAGAAAAGGGAAAAACGTGAATTGAAGGGAAGAGATGCAGAGAGTTTGGGAATGGTGTTTTTAGAGAGAGAACATCTGACTTCTCTCTAAAATATTCGGACGTCAGGCCAGTCGGAGAGTCTTCGGGACGAAGGAAGAATTTGCTCTCTGGCGGAGAGACCTATAGGGCACGGTTGAGGAGTTTTGTGAGCTTGAGAGGTGGGGTTTCTCCTACTTGGGTTTGCGCTGTTTAAGAGCTATGTTGATGTTTCGGTTGGATTAAGGCCTTAAACGACCATTTGATCAGATCCAAAACTTAGGATGAAGTGTGAAAATTATGGCACCCATTTGGACGATCCGTGAATGGAGTATGGGTATTTGGAGTGCTATGTGTGATGGTGTGAAATAATTCATGTGTTGATGTGTGCGAGGCGGAAATGGCCATGAAATGCGGAGTTCCTTGGTGAGCGGAAGTGATTGGTGTTTTCTTAGAATAGTAACCGAGGGTTTCACTATTCAGAGAATAGTGTTCATAAATAATTTTTGTGAAATAGTAAACGTTTGGTTGATAATTCCAATCGAGTTGCTCGTGTTTGATCATTAGCTCACGTGAGCTAATTTTGATGTAATTGATGGTGAAGTACATGACATGTTTGTGTGAAGATTTAAACTATAATGAATATATGCATGAGAAAGATTATATATTTGCATGTATTTATAGGGCTTGTAATAGATTGGCATCATGCATTCCATATGCCTTGAGTAGCTCTAGAATAATAGGAGTAAGTGCATGAGGTGATTATCGAGAGAATAGTTTGGAGGGTTGACTAAATATGTAATTATAATATCGGAGGGTAGTGTCAGGTATATAAATATCAATCATCGGAGTCACTAATTGATATATACATCGGTAGTCCACTAAATATAACATCGGAGACGGTCCACTATTTATATCGGATAGTCCTGAATGATAACAAATAGCTTTGTTAAAACAATGTTTCTCATACCTTGAGGGGAGGCTTAGGCAAGTGTGAGGGAGTCGGTGAGGACTCGAGATATGAGATGATCGGTTCAGACCATTCAAGTAGGATCATGCATTTGCTTGAATGTGTGTTTGCTGGAGCATTGCATATGCACTTAGGTGGAAGTAGCCCATTTAGGGTGATTCCATTCTTGAGCATTAGCTCCTGCAATCGAGGATACTATTTTACAGGTACAGGGAGCGTGTGAGGAGATGGTTCATCATAGAGGCCGTTTAATGGAAATGTGGCTTTGTTGATTTTGCGTAATATTAGAATGTTTTCATTTTAATATATGTGTTGTATAAAGTAGATCATTGAAGTCTTGTAGTTGTGATATATGGTTGGGATGTTTTATGAGTATTGGTTATGGGCCTAAGTAGCGTTTGTCATGTGGATTATATTGGATAGATGGAATATATGTTGTGAGTATAAATCGGGGGCGAGGTCATTTTTACTCTTGTATAGTTGTATAAGGACCTGCAGGTCATTGATGTTGATTAGGACGGGTTATATCTGGTGATGTATTTGGGTAGAGCTCCCATGCCGGAGACTCGCGTTTTCGTGAAAATGTCGGGTCACCCGACATTCACGAGTGTTTCCGCGGGTTGACGGATAGTCAACGGACCCCCGGGATTTGGGCGTCACGAGATATTAAAGTTTGGGGACTTACTTGTTACTCGGTATCTTGGGTAGGTGGTGCTTCGCCCGACTTCAAGCTCACCGCATGACTTTATCAAATTAAATTCGAGAACCAAGTGGCCCAGGATTCACGTGTATCCACGATCGGTTGAAATCCATTTGGGATCAATTAACTGCTCTGATACCATGAAGAAAGACTTGAGTCTTTGTATATATCCAAAAGCCTCATGCCATAAAGGCGAAGGCTTCTCCGCTAAGCTATACAAATCTTAAAATGGAAAATATACAATTGTCATATACATATAATCTAACAACCTTAATCCTTTTCCTGCATTTCCTAGTTATTGTGGCTGCATTGTAAAATTTGGTATTCCGAATCCCCTGATTTTATCCATTCCTCCCTGGATCTTTGGAACCATAGAAGCTCTTCCTGATTGAGGGTGTTTTCTAGATCTGCTTGCAATTTCTTTTCCTACTTAAGGAGGTGCTTATTTCCCGGTAAGGACATCGCCTTCTGGATTCTTGCAAGCCTGGCCTAGAACCTTTTCTTTCTCTTCTCTATATGTCCAAATTCTTTCTTATTCCACTGCATGAGATGACAAGCTATCTCTTTGTTATTTTTTTGTAAAGGAAAGGGTCCTCTTCTAGTGGTCCTGAATTATTTGTAGGAAACCTGGATGCGTCAAACAACCGCTTGAAAGTGAAACTTTTTCTATTGTGGGGTGTTAGTCTTACCCATTAAATTGACAAGGATTGGGGAGTGATCCGAGTTTGCTTTAGAGAGAACTACTACCTCTGTTTGGGGATTACTTATGCTCCAGTCCAGGTTACAGGGAGCTCGATCAAGTCTTGCTCCTTTGAATGATGTCGTTGAAACACCCTTGTCCAAGTGAACTTTGATCCGGTATACCCCAAACCGATTAGCCCATGCTAAAAAATCCAATAGATGAAGCCCCTACATCTTCTTTGATCCAACATGTCCGGACCGTCCGGTCTTGACGTCTCCTCTTTACTGGTGATTGAATTAAAGTCCCGTACTACTAACCAGGGTTTGTCAAGTCGAAAGCGATTTTGATTCAGATCCTGCCACGGTTTGTTCCTTAAAGTGTGATTCAAGGTGTCGTATACCACTGGAAGGAGCCAGTGTTTATTTCCTTGCTCCACCACCTCAGCATGAATGAATTGAGGATGGGTTTTGATGATATTAACTGTGAGGGAGTCCTTTCAAAATAACCCAATACCTCCATTGTACCCCAGAGCTTCTACCCAAAACCAATATTCAAACCCAAGACTATTGCAGATGAAGTTAGATTGGTCACCGCTGCACTTGGTTTCTATAAGTCCGAGAATTTTTGGCTGATGATAGCTGATCATATCTTTAAGTGTTCAGAGGAAGCTTTTCGAGTCTACTCCATTACAATTCCAGAATATAGTTTTCATGGATATAAGACAAAGGACTTTAGGTAGCATGCATGCACAGGACTAGGGCAAACACATTAGTGTAACAAAAAAAGAAAAAAAATACAAAGATGTGTTTTCCCCCTGACTAGGCATCCTCGTGATGAGCATGTTATGGATTCTCCTCCCAAGGCTGACTGTCATCTGTCTTAGCCAATTTTAAAGTTGATATATCGTTTGGGACTTCCTCATCAGTTCCACTTTTCTCTCTTTCTTCATGGTTTTCGTAGTCTATCTCCATATGTCTTCCTAACTGATCTTGATGATGTTGATACCAAGTTCCATCTTTTTTCATATGTGCCAATTGATTTTGTGTGACATGCTCCTTGCGAATGATACAATGTTTGGTGGATCCCTATACCACTTAGTGGTCCTCCTCGGTAGCTACTTGGTTCAGGGTTCAAAAAATCGGCCGAGTCCGGTACAACTCGGTCGATTTGTAACCGACTCAAACCTAACCACGTCGATATCGACACCAGATACGAAACGAGCATTGAATTGGTTAAAACTCGGTATAACTCGATAAAACTCAGTGAACTCGGTCGAGTTCCTAAGATGACTCAGTCGACTAGGTGGAAATAATAAAATCGAATCCCCCAGTACGAAGAACCAAAAAAGCTAAAAAAAATTTCAACTTTCATAGATTCCTCTGAAAAGTCAAAACACCCGTGATCTAATTTCATATCACAACAACAACAATACAAAAAATTTGATAGCTTTTGAACCCCTGCCTTGCAAATGCTTTCTACAAAACCTAACAAAAGAACCGTTCTTCTTCTTCCTAGATTTGAGATTTTGACATCGAAATTTCAAGAAGAAACGAAGAAACGAAGAACGGAAGAAGAGGAGGAAAGAAAACGACTAAAACCTAACGACCTCCCAAAGCCCACCGACCGCCGCCCGTCGCCTCCAAACCTCAGGCAAGCAATAGGCTCAAGATCTCCACAGAAGCTGAGTAGAGCAAGAGAAGTGCAGCCGCAGCTCAGCCCTCGTTTCACTTCTTCTTCCCTCCCCCTCCCCCTTGCAATTTGCATATCTACCCAACCAGGAACAAGGGTTCCTCTTTTTGGGACTTGAGATCACAACGTATCGCTGCTTGTTTATTTATTTTACTTTTAAATACAACAGAACGACGCCGCTTAGGCTATCGTAATCCAAACAACGTCGTTAGCATGTTGTCACCAACCCAAACCATCATTTGGATATGACAACTAATTGTAACGACGCCGCTTTTGACCCTCAACAAACGCGACATGCTTTACCAATATGCGCACTGAAAGAAAAATAATTGATATGCGAGAATTTAAAGAAAATAATTGAAGCCCTAACACGAAGTCGTTTTGGCTCTAAAAAGGTCAAAATGATGTCGTTTTAGCACAGCTATGTTGTTAGCACCTCTATACCCCGAAACCCTATTTTGCCATGTTTCAAGCGAAAAATATATTTAATGCTTACTGTATTTAGCAACTTAATTAAGTTCAATATATAATATTATAAATAAAAATAGAATAATAAATTAACAAAACCATAAATCGTGAAAGCCCTAACACGGCGTCGTTTTGGCTCTAAAAGGTCAAAATGATCTAGTTTAGCCCAGCTATGTTGCACCATAAACCCCCAAACTCCTATTTTGCCATGTTTCCAAGCGAAAATATATTTAAGTAAACTGTATTTAGCAACTTCTAATTAGAGTTTCAATATATAATATTATAAATAAAATAAGAATAATAAATTAACAAAACCATAAATCATAATTTTGTGAATAATATAAAATACAAATATAAGTATTATTTTATTTATTTTACCAAACATTAATAAGATTAATTCAAAATTAATAATTTATGGAAAACAAGCATAAATAATAATAATGGAAAAATTAATATGGTAACATATATTGTATTAGATTGATTGATTAATCTAATTGCAGTAATATTAAATGAATATGGTAATATATTATAAATAAAATAAGAATAATAAAGTAACAAAACCATAAATCATATTTTTGTGAACAATATAAAATACAAATATTATTTTATTGTACATCAAACTTAAATAAGATTAATTCAAAATTAATAATTTATGAAAAACAATCATAAATAAGAATAATTAATCTAATTAGTAATATTAAATGAATATGATAATATATTATAAATAAAATAAGAATAAAATTAACAAAACCATAAATCATATTTTGTAGACAATATAAAATACAAATACAAACACGTATTTTATTTATTTTGCAAACATAAATAAGATTAATTCAAAATTAATAATTTATGAAAAACAAGCATAAATAAAAATAATTAATCTAATTGTATTCATATTAAGTAAAATATGGTAATATATTATAAATAAAATAAGAATAATAAATTAACAAAACCATAAATCATATTTTTGTGAACAATATAAAAATACAAATACAAATATTATTTTATTTATTTTACCAAACATAAATAAGATTAATTCCAAAATTAATAATTTATGAAAAACAAGCATAAATAAGAATAATTAATCCTAATTATATTAATATTAAATGAATATAGTAATATATTATAAATAAAAATAAGATAAATAATTGTGAATATTTATTGATCTTTTTCTCCCATATTTCTTTTAATTTTGATTTAGCAAGTAAAAAATATCTATCTTTTTAAAAAATAATATAGATACTTATTATAATTCTTCTTAAATTAACTAAATAACACTTTTAATTTACTTAATTGAAAATGGAAATTATGTAAATTTATTTACCACTGGGTAGAAATTTAAATTTTGTTGAAGAACAATTATATTAGAAAATAATTTAATTGTATGATATTTTTTTGTTTTCTTTTATCGTAGTTAGGTGAGCGTTTTGGAATGACTTGAAAGCATGATGGTTGGGAGAATGCGAACCATTCGGTGGTAATAGAAGAACCCTGATGTAAGTATTGTGGAAAAGTTATTCGTGGAGGTATAACAGATTAAAAATGACGCATTGCACATATCTCCGGACAAGTAGAAAGATGTCAAAGTGTACCTGCGGAAGTGTCACAAAGCATTAGATTGTATATGTCTCATGCTTCAAACGAAAAAATTTAAATGAAAAAAAAAAGAAGGGACGACTTATAAGTTCTTTAAATGAAGAACATTTTCATGAAATTGATGAAATTTGATTACGATGAAGTTAAGAAGAATTCGAGATAAGCGATTTCGAGAAGAAGACAAATAGAGCATGCAATGAGAAAGTTGTTTTTTTAGAAGGTGAACACGAGCATGAGAGGGTGGTACTTCCTCACAACCTTATGGTCTTAGGTATCAAGCGTGGCGAATCTGAAGCTTGGCATAAGAAGGAGCTAACATACAGAGAGTTGATCCTACATGTTTCCTTCAAACAAAAATCAATAAAAAGTTTGTTTCCATTTGAAGGTCTGGAGTGGGTAAAGTCATCTCTAAATTTTTTCTTTTCAATGCAGCTAATAGTGGGCCTTCTTATTAATCTATGATTGATGCCATAGCAGAAGCAGGTCCCGGTATCAAGGGTCCTACAAGATACCAAATTGGCAATGCATATCTAGAGGAGGAGGTGCAAGAGCTTGAGGTATACATAAACACAGTGAAGACCAAATGGCCTGTGTATGGATGCATCATCATGTGTAATGGTTGGAGTTCTAGAACTAGAAAGTCTATCATCAATTTCTTGGTTTATTGTGATAGAAGCATGATATACCTTTTGTAACACCCCAAAATATACCCTAGTCGTTTTCGGCATGTTTATGGGTATTTTGTAGGTATATAATTTGAATATAATTTGAATTTTTCGTAATTTAGCGCAAAAGCAGAAAAAAAATTCCAAAACCGAGAGTATGCTGGTCTGAGGTAAAGAAAGGAATATGTCGACAAAAGGATATAAAGGTCATATGATAAAAGATTGTATGCCAAAATAGATGTAATAAGTTGGATTGCAAATAAAAGGAATTTGAGGACAGTCTGATAAAGGGAACTTAAATCAAAATATGCATTTTGATGGCGAGCATGGCCTTATGGAATTAGACCAAATAAGACCAATTTTGGTCTCTCATTTGGGTATTTGTGGAGAGCAAACGTGAAGGGAGAAGAAGAAGAGGAAGAAGAGAAGAAGAAGAAGAGGCCAAGAAATGTATGGAACTAATTGTGTATGGATCACTATGTATTTGTGGCTTTGAGTATGGAAAATTATGAGTTGTATGGGTTATATGGAAGTGTTTGTATGGAAACTAGTGGTTCCATTGCTAGGGTTTTGATAAGAATTCATCCTAACCCTAGATGTCTTGAGAGTTGGGTTGGTAAAACCCTATTTTGTATAAGATGTGCAAGGCTTTGTATGAATTTTTGGTTTATGGTGTTTGGAGACATGTTTGGGTGTCAGGAATTTGACCTAACTTACAAGTGATTAAGTTTGGGTTTGGAACAACCTCAATTCATCTCTATGTTTGAGTTTGGTTGGGTTAGAACCCATTTGAGAGTTGTTTTTGGAGATTCTTTTGGTTTAGTTTGGGATGGTTAGTTGGATTTCTGGAAAAAAAATGCTGAAAATAGAAAAATCTGGGATTTTCGGGGGTCCTTCGCAGCGGCGAAGAGACCCCTCGCAGCGGCGAAGGGCTTCGCAGCGACGAAGGACCCCTTCGTCGCAACAAAGCCAAGAAGGAGGATTTTCCATCCTCGGGTTCGCCGTAGCGAAGCCACTATTCACAGCACTAAAATGTTGTGTTTTTGTTTCGTTTTGTTTTTCCGATATTCCGAGTACTCGTCCATTGGACTAATGAGGATCTTATAAGTGTATGAAAGGGTCCATTCATGTTTGTAATGTAAAGAAAAAATTAGACTGTACCTTACCGCCTAGGCGGAGTGAATTCGATGGTGGCAAACGGAATGCCCCTATTATAAGATAGTAAGTTACTGAACACATATAATTGTAGGAATGCCTAAGACCAAATATTGAATGACATGGCACCTACATTTACGTGGAACCGCGTATAGTACTTGATGCTTTCGATTAGTGCGATGGCACTCGATCATGCTTGACATTTAGTACTTCGGTACTCTCTATTTAGTGCTTCGGCACTCTCTGATTAAGTACTTCGGTACTCTCTCATTAGTGCGACGACACTCTCTGTCAGTGCTTCGGCACTTCTGCGTTGTGCTATGGCACTCCTGCATTGTGCTACGGCACTCCTGCATTGTGCTCTGGCACCTCGATCTTTATCTGGATGCGCCCGGGTCTCTTGTGTGTGTGTCTTTACTCATTTCTTATTCTTGATCTGGAAGTAATCCAATTGTTTATGGTAGAGTGCGAATAACGAATAAGGTAAAGTAAAATACATGGATTACGCTCTGAATGTACTACGGCTACCTGTATAAGTATAAGTTCTTGTGGTACTCTGAGGAATGCATACGTATAAGTATAAGTTCTGTAGTATCTACAAGTACCTTTGTATAAGTATAAGTTCAGTAACTCCTACGGGAGGTAAGTACAAGTATGTGTCCTACATGATATCCGTACAAATATAAGCTTTGTAACTCCTACGGAAGATCAGGAAAAGTATAAGTTCGCTATAAGTACAAGTAGGCCTATAAGTTTGTTATGTGAATTCAAGATAAATTATGATATCTGCTCTATCTTCTATATGCTTACTGTAAATGAGTATTGACTCATGTGTACATGTTCCCACTAAGCGTAAAGCTTAGCACGGGTTTTAATCCATGTAGGTGAAGGGCGTCAGTGATCTTCACATCTTTGTTGGGTGACACACTAGTAGGGGTTCACCACATGTAGGTCCCGCGCTCTGAATATGTAAATGTAAATGTACAGTTTTTTTTTGTATATGTATATGTAAATGGGACTCAGGACTATAAGTATTGACACTGTAAACACCATTACGGTGGTAGTTTTACTTTGTATTGTGATATATGATATTTTGAATATGTTATAAGACTTGGGCCCACCAATGTCTGAAAAATAAAGTAAAGAGTCTCAGTTCGGTTTCGCGTCCCTTCTTACGCCTAAGCAGGGGACCGGAGCGTGACACCTTTCTTCAGTTGACACTACCAACATACCTAAGACGTCAAATTCATCTTTTCCCTTATGGATAAGATTGTTGAGAAGGTTGGGGAGGAAAACATTATATAAGTAGTCATTGATAATGAGGCAAGTTTCGCGGTGGTGACATGTTGATGGATAAAGCGCAAGCATTTGTTCTAGTCTCCTTGTGCAGCGCATTGTATTGATTTAATGCTTGAAGATATTGTAAACATGAAGCAGATTAAGGAGACTTTAGATCAAGCAAAGATGATCACAAGCTTTATTTATAATAGCTTGAAAGTAGTCAATTTGATGAAAGTGTTCACCAAGGATAGAGATCTCTTGCTTGGAATAACCCGATTTGCCACTGAATTTATTTCACTTGAGTGTCTTATACGTTATGAGGGAAATTTGAAGATGATGTGCACAACAAATGAGTGGCGTGGTCCAACAAGATCGGAGCAAAGAGTTTAGAGATAAGGTATCGACCTTATCTTAAGCGATCGAGTTTTGAAAGAGAAGCGAAGAAGTCGAATCATCATAGAACCTCCGGTGAAAGTTTTGAAATTGGTTGATCAAGATAAAAAGCTCACACTGTCAATCATTTATGAAGCAATGAATAGAGCTAAACTGGCTATAAAGGCATCGGTGAAACATTGGGAAAGGTATTGGGAAGTCATTGACATAAGGTGGGTAAATCAATTGCATAGACATTTGCACACTGCGGGTGATATAAAAAATTCTTTAAACAGTTATTTTTATTTTATTTAAAGGCAAAGTATTATAAACTAATAATTTTTTTTTACTTTTGTAAGTATATTTTTTAAATCCAATGTTTCAATATTCAAAGCAATTCTCCACCATCAAAAGTTAAAATTGGACTAAGGAGGTTATCAGATATTGGAGCGGTTGGATAAGCATCACGAAAGCTATGAGCAGTATAACATTAACTTGTATTACTTTTATAATATATTTTGTATTTATAATGTGCATTAATAGTAAAGAACATTACAATGTATGTGAAATTATTTATTGAAGGTGAGGAGAATTTGGAAGTCTTCTTAGAAAAGCGATAAATCACTCTCTTCCGAATTTACTCCTATATTTATTTCTTTTTTAAATAAAAATTGTCATCATTTTCTATTAAATATATATATTTGTGCCTAATATGTTTTTTTTTTAATAATAGCTGTATGGTGGAACAATTATGGTGATAAAGTCCAGCGTCTTGAAAGATCATCAAGAGGATTAATTCAAACATGTTCTTCATCGGTTGTGAAGAAATTGGAGCACATGTCATTGATTCACACAAAGTTACTGTCGTTTGACAATGAAAAAGTTGCATAAGTTAGTTTATGTCCATTACAATGTGCGACTTTGAGTTAAGAATTTGATACAAGAATGAAGCAATGAAGATTAGTACAATCCAATTGACCTGAACCATATTTTTAATGATGATGATATATTATATGAGTGGATACGAGAAGGAGAATAACCTATTTTATCATTTGATAATTTGGATTGGCTAGATCAAGATCTTCCCTTTAGAGAAGGTAGAGAAGCAGCTCGTGCTGATGATGGTGGCACAAGTTACAGGGTAAGTAGACGTGGAAGCAGTGTTACACAAGGAAGAGACATTGGTTCTTCTCGTAAAGGTAAGGCTTCTCAAATAATTGTTTCAAATTCTAGTAGTGATGATGGTAACGATAGAGCCAATAGAGGGGGTAGCAACATTGGTGGTGATAGTGAATGTAACACCTCAAATTATACCCTGACAGTTTTATAACATGTTTTGGGTATAATAAAAGTAAATGTCTATTTTTTTGGAATAAAATAATGATAAAAATAAAATAAGCAAATATCCAAAATTTATACAAGAGTTAAGGGTAAATTAGTAATTTGCCAATTCAGGACCTAAAGGTCATATGATAAGAAGATTATATGTGACAGACCCCCTTCCTAGTGACAGGAAATCTGCCGGCAACTCCACAGTAACCTCCCAGAAGCCCAGGCTTCGCTCATTGTGAGTTTCCATGAAGCTAAGTGGATTAAAGCTGAAGCTTGTATTTGGAACGTGGGTTATAAAATTTTCACTTTTCTATCAAAATCCACACACTTTAGATTTGCGAAAATCGTGTATACTTGGCTTGCACGGTGGATTAAACCCGAAATACAAAATCTTTGTATAAAAAAATACACTCGATGTTTTCCAAATGTCTAACTACAACAATAAGGACATCGGGGTCCTCATCCAAATATAGATAAGGATCAATCATATATAAGTTTATCATGCTTTGTTTTCTCAAAACCATGCATGCATATTTTACAAGATATTTACATATACAAATGTCACATTTTAACTTTTACTACTTTTACTTTACCTTATCTTATATAAAATCACAACACGATACAGAATTTGAAGATCTTTGAAAGATCTTCGGCTTCAACACACACTGAGAATTATTTTAAAAACGAGAAGCGCAGACGAAGCGGGCTCGGTGAAGTCTTATAAGTTAAATCGCTGTATCACCTTTGTTGTACCTCGATATGAAAAATACGTACATAAATGGTTGTAAAGCGTTTATGAGAAAATTGAGTTTTGCTATAGAAAACCATTTACAGCGTGCGAAAACTATTCTGCTGTTGGCTTCATTCTGTTCTTTGACGTTACGAAAACTAATTACAACTGCTTGAAATCTGTTAAAACTATTTGTTGCTGGCTGTTTCGGTGGTGGTTAATATCTGAAAGTGCTATCACGTAAATCAAGTATCAACCCTTTGTGGCCCGTTTACGAAATACCACAAGTGATGCTCGGAACCTCGGAACTGGCATCGGTAGTGAACTCTCGGAACCTTGCGGCTAAGATGTGGAGTGAACACGGCGGGATCTATATAGCATAATGGAACCTCGGAGCCAAAAATCTTTCGGTGATGGAACCTCGGAACCAAAATCTTCGGTGATGGAACCTCGGAACCCGACACCTCATCGCTATATGCTAAGTCGGCCGCTAACTATATACCTCGAATGTGTAGGCGACTCACTATATAAATATACTAGATCTAACCCCCGATTCTTAGGCCAGGCAATATAGTTGGTATAATATCCCATAACATTTACCATGCACAATCCGAGGAAATACATATGGCTAGGAAATGAATTTGTGCCCGTCTGGGGGGTTTTGCTAAACCGAATGGCTTGTTTCTTAAATCACCCGAAATCAAACACTACCCTTTGAGTATAACAATTAGGAGGTAAAAAAGTAAGCATAAATCTATATTTTCCGTACTTTACAAGTGTAATTCATGCTTTTCGTTTTAGAAAAGGATTTTGAGTACTCACCTTTTTCTCGACTAATTTCTTTCAAATCTTGTCAAGCACTCTAAATTCTCGTCGGATGCTCAAATTGCCTACACAATCCATACAAAGTACGAAAATATCCTCAGTTTAACGTTTTAACTATAAAACATACACAAGGCTTTCAAAGTGACTATATCGAACGAACTTCGATTCTAACAAAACTTTACGTGCTAGTCCCATTCGATATGGACATCGATAATATGATGTGAAATTGACAAAAATGTCCCAAACACATTAAATGCCCCATAAAAACTATATGTTTTTATCAACTTTTGACTCGAGGACTTTCCATATAGTCCTAAAATACAGAAACATTTACGAAAATTATGTCAGACTTGTGGAGCTACCTCAAAAATTTCAACCCAAACTTGTCCAAAAGCAGTCGAAATTCAACCACATTTGTCAAACACGAGTCCCAAAAATTCCTAAAAATTCCTAAACTAAGTTTAAAAATTTTGGGACTGAAGTTTACAACCTTTCACGGTCTCTAAGAAAATTTCAAGCCATTATATAACCTTTAGGCTTGAAATAACACAAGTAGACAAATTTTCTACCTTTTAAAGTTTGACAAAAGGTTAAGATATTGGTACCTATGCGTAGCTCTCTTCGCGATATCTGCAGATTTTGCCTTGCTCAGACGAATGCCTATGGTCAGGTTCCATAAATCTAAGAAAGAAACAATAGAAAAATAAAAATTTTAAAACCCTCTCACTCTTGACGCTCCCTACGTTCGTCAGTCGAGATAAGTTTGATTTTATCCTTTTTTTTTTTTTCTTTAGTATTATTCTTTTCTTTAATTATTATTATTATTATCTAGATAAATAATTTCTATTGCCCCATTCGAGAGTCTATTTCTATCCCGGAAAATTTTATTTATCATAATTGAATATTATTTAAATATTTGTCATTTTCGAGATTTTCTAAAATCCAGTTTTCGGGTTTCACTCTCTAAACTTCGTTGCTAGAAATTAGTAAATATTAGTTGTTTCGGAATTTAGCAGCTTTCTGGTTTACTAGATTTCGAGGCAGACTTAACGGCACGGTCAGGTGTCGTCGTCAGAGATCTAGAATTTCAAGCTTCACTGAAATATTTTGATAATTTATTATTATTATTTTACTATTTAAACTTCCATTAATTATACTTTCACCCCCTTCACTTTCCTTAATTGTAAAAGTGCCACAATTCTTTGAAAACTTTATAATTTCACCCTTAAAACAACTTTCAAAAATTACATTATGTATTTAAATTAATTAAAGGAGCGGCTTTGAAATCTATACGGTTACATCTAGTACACCCTCTCGGGACGGTGTTACAAATCCTCCCTCCTTAAGAACATTTAGATCCTCGAAATGAACAAAACTAATATAAAGAGGATACCTTAATGCGAAAACAAGCGGGGATATTGGTAGCATCGAGCCTCTAACTCCCACGCCTCTTTAATCCCATGATTCCCCCGCTAAAACTTTATTCTTGGAATGACCTTTATTCATGAAAATGCTCTCTGCGATCTACTATCTGCATTGGCTGGGAGGGATCTGGAATGTACTTGCGAAGCATGGATACATGAAACACATTATGAACCTTAGACAACTCTGGAGGAAGGTCTAATATATATACTACTGGTCCCACTCTGGCAATAATCTCATATGGCCCTATGTATCTGGGCCTCAGCTTTCCTCGTCTTCGAATATGGGGACACCTTTCAAAGGAAATTTGAGGAAGACCCTATCTCTGTCAAGCGTAGATCCCTACGGCGTTTGTTCGCATAACTTTTAAATACGTCACAGCTATCTTGAGTGCAGTCTCAGTTGATGCGGATCTTATCTAAGGTAATACGTACTAACTCACGGGCCTATCAGTCTCCTCTCTCTACTTCATCTAGCATACGAGTCACGACACTTAGGCCACAATGCTTCAAATGGAGCCATGCCTATCTTTGGATTGATAAGCATTGTTGTAGGCCCAAACTCAAAATCGAGAGATAAATCGTATCGGCTTTCATAAACTCTATCACGCATGCTCTAAGCATATCCTCTAGTGTCTGAATAATTCTCTCTGACTGACCATCAGTCTGAGGATGGAAAAACGTGCTAAAGGGTGCGTCAGTCCCCATGGCATCTGTAAACTAGACCAAAATCGGATGTGAATGCGGGGTCTGATCTGAGATCGATATAGGAACACCATGTAATCTAACTATCTCTCCACATATAATTAGACTGACTTGTCCAATGGGTCATTGTTCTTCTTGGGAGAAAATATGTGCGATTCGTTAGTCTATCCACTATCACCCGTATGGCATCGTGTTGTCTAGAGTTCTGAGCGATAACAAAATCCATAGTAATCTTATCCCTTCCATACGGGAATCGGAAGAACATATCTTTCTGCGAGGCTTAGTGCTCTGCCTTTACGCTGACAGGGTTAGGCATGCGGATCAAATCTGCAATTTCTTTCATACCCTTCATAATAATGCTCCTCGAAAGTATGAGTATCTTGGTGCTACCCGGGTGCATGGCATATGCGAAAGTGAGCCTCTTCGAGTTTTCTTTTTAGTTCACCTATTTCGGTACACATTCGACTCTACAACTATTAGAGTCGTAGTCTACGTCCCAGAACTGCGGTTTCTGCATGATCTACGCCTCAGCTTAATCAAATCTACGAAACACATGACCTTCATGTCTGATCCCTGAAGAGAGACGAACATAAAATGATGCCCAGTGTGTCCACTGTATCAGCTACACGCAAATTTGAACTCCCAAGATCTAACTCTATCAACAATGGGAGATATCTTTTGTGAGATAAGCATAGGAACCCTCAGGTTCAGACTTAAAGGCATCGGCCACCACATTGGCCTTCCTCGGATGGTACTCTATCGTTGCAATCATAATCCTTAATCAACTCCGACCCTTGCGTGCGGCCTTAAGGTCATCTTTACGGTGAATATATCTATTCTTGTTTATTATGATCGGTGAATATCGGCGAGAGACAGGTAGATAATGTTTCCGGATCTTTAGAGCGAAAACCCACTTTGCTACTAGTTCTAAATCATGGGTCGGGTAGTTACGCTCGTGCTTCTTTAGCGATGGGAAGCATAATGTCACTCACCATCACTGCGTCAAAACACACCCTAGCCCTTGTCTGGAGGCATCACTATATACCACATGTAGTCCCTTTCCCCGGCGGTAGTGCTAATCTTGGAGGCGTTGTCAATCTACGTCTCAGCTCCTCAAAACCCTATGTTAAGCCAATTATCCCCTGACCACTGAATTTACGATCCTTTTGATAGATTGGTCAACGGGGTTCTATCTTAGAAAGAATCCCTCGACAAATTTCATGTAACCTGCAGTCGGGCTAACGGACTTCATAAACATTTGTGGGTGGCTTCAGTTCACTATGGCTTCAAATCTTGAGGATCCACCACTGGCACCTTCTTGAAATTACATGACGAGAAACACTTTGTCAATAAAAGCTGGCCTTACTAAACTTAGCGTATAATGACGGCTCTGCAGAATCTACAATGCGTGGGTGCTCTGCGTGTTCCTGCGGGTACTGAGCCTCTGCTAGAATGTCATCGATGAATGCGATCACAAACTTATCTAATCTGATTTGAATACCACATTCATCAAATCCATGAGCCTTGGTGGGCATTAGTAATCCAGGAATAACATCATTCAGGAACTCGTAGTATTTGTATCTCGTCTGAAGCGATCTTAGAACATCATTCTCTCGGACCCTCAAGCGATGATAGCATGATCTTGGAATTCGATCTTAGGGAATATACCCGAAGATCCATGCAAGGGTGAGGTGAATAGCTCATCTATAGAGGATATAGTTGCGTATTGTTGGATTTAGTTGTCTATAGTCTATACACAGCAGTCAGCTTCCATCTTTCTTCTTTACAAAAGGCTAGATACGGTGAGGTACTGGAGTGGACAGAAACCCTTGTATGAATTCCTCGATTGTGCCTTCAATTCTTTCAACTCTGCTGGCGCCGTGCGTATGGAGGAATGGATATCGGCTCGGTCCACAGGCCCAGTTGATAACGAACTTAATTTCTCTATCAGGGTAAACTTGAAATATCATGGAAAGACATGGGAACTCTTTGACTATAGGATGTCTTCGGTAGTGTCCCTTGTCTCTATCCACTACAAATGCGAATAACCACAGCGACCTTTAGAAGCATTTCGAGGCGGTCATGGCATTAATGAGACTAGGGCGATCTCTCTTCTGATTCCCCCAAATATCACCTCTGGTTCCTCTGGCCGAACCAATCTTACTTGTTTCTTATAGCAATCTAAGGTGGCTGTGCCTTGATTATACAATTATATCGAAATGTGATTACTAACATCAGTATATTTGGAAAATCCTTGTCGGGATCCTTAATCTGTACTGGAACTATCCTTCCCGAATATCATAAGTATCCCATTAGGTCTGAAACCACCATCTGACCATCATAGGCTAGGACTCTATCTGGTGCCTCGGTGAATGATGCTTGAAATAAATGAATGAGTGGCTCTGGGTACCAATGCATATGCATCGTGATCAAATGGCTGAAATCATGCGGTAATCACGTGCGGTGATGCATCGCCTCTGTGTGTGTTGTAAATACCCAGGGCACGAGAATGCAGTACCACTGCGAATCTGGCCCGATGAGTCTTGCCTCTGCCTCTGCACCCTCTGCGGAGCCTGCACGGGTGTTTGTATTGCCACTGCTGGGGCCACCTACCGGCTAACTAGGGCTAGGCGGGTGCTGGGGTAGATGCTCTTTGTGCCTACCTCAGAGGTCTCTGTAGCTACTAACTGTGGACAGTCTCGGATAAAGTGACCTTCTTGCCCGCAATGGAAACATCCTGTCATATTCATCCTGCACTCTCCGAGATGCCTCCTCTGAGTTAGAACTAAAACGGTCCTTTCTACCTTTAGTGCAGCCTCAAACTTTTCATAAAATTGCTGCTTGCTTTACTTTAAAAGTTTCTAAAAACTTTTCATAAACTATTTGCTTGCTTTTGCTGTATCCTAGTAAACACGGGAAACCTGTGTCTCACAGGTGCGGTGGAAGAACCTCGTGTCCACGTCACCCTTTTCAGTAATTATGAATTTGGAAAGACCTCCTGTCTACGTCACCATATAATAGCTAGAACACTAACCCTATCTAACCATAAGTACCCTGCCTCTGGGTCGCCAATACCATCATAAGTTTTAGCCCCTAATTTTAGAGCACGTTCTATCATGCCCCTCTGCTCTTCTGAAGACTCACGTGTCGTGGTGGCTAGTGTAGCAATCACAATATAGCTTTGATCCATCGTCAAGGTACACGCCACACAGGTGCAGCGGCCCTCGATGGATTACATTTGAGGGTGATTCATTGAAGCATCTTCCGATCTAGGGGTGTGCTCGACATTTCTCTCTAGTGGTGCCTTCGGTGCGGAAGTCCTAGATCGACCTCTATGACCTCGTCCAGACATAATGCTGTGAATTTCAAAGTTAAAAGATTCAGTGACACTTTTCAATATTTGAAGCATGCAAGGATTAGCAAAACAATGTAGGTTTAATAGAAAAATCATTATAAAACAATTCTATAGAAATCTTGTGGAAAGCGTGAGAAAAGCAGGCGAGACCTATAGCCTAAAAGCTGCTCTGATACCAGCCAGACAGACCCCCTTCTAGTGACGGGAATCTGCAGCAACCACATTAACCTCCCGGCCCGAGCTCTTTCATTGACAAGTTACCATGAGCTAAGTCGTTAAGCTACTTTGTGTATTTGGAAACGTGGGTTATAAATTTCACTTTTCTATCAAAATCACACAGTTTATGAAAATCCGGCATAACGGTGCACGGTGGTTAAGCCAAAATACAAAACCACAACAAAACCAAGCCCACTCCCGATCTTTCAAATGTCCAGCTCTGACAATAAGGACCTGCAGGTCCTGTTAAAATAAGATAAGGATCGATCATATATAAGTTTATACATAACTTTGTTTTCTCAAAACCATGCATGCATATTTTAAAGATATTTACATATACAAATGTCACATTTGCTTTTACTACTTTTACTTTACACCTTATCTTATATAAAATCACAACCACGTCTCGGGTGCGAGGATCTTGGAAAGATCTTGGCTTCAACACACATAAAATTATTTTAAAAGCAGAGAAAATTGTAGGCGAAGCGGGCTGGAGTGGAGTCTGCTCAAGTTCTAAATGCTATTGTCTGTTGTTTTGTACATACAATAATAATCGTACATAAATGGTTGTAAAGTTGTTTATGAGAAAGAATTGAGTTTTGCTATAGAAAACCATTTAAAGAAAGCTGATACGAAAACTATTTACATTTGTTGAAAGCTGTTTAGTCTTTGAAAAGCGTGCAGAAAACTAATTAACAACTGTCTGATTAGAAAACTATTTATTTGTGGCTGTTTAGTGGTGGTTAATATCACGAAAGTCTTTATCACGTAAATCAAGTACCCGACCCTTTGTGGCCCATTTAAGGAAATACCACAGAGTGATGCCTCGGAACCTCGAACTGGCATCGGTAGTAGTTTCTCGGAACACTACCAGGCTAAGATGGTCCAGGTGAACACGGCGGGATCTATATAGCATAATGGAACCTCGAACCAAAATGCCGGTGATGGAACCTCGAACCAACACCTCATTGCTATATACTAAGTGGTAGCTAACTATATACCTCGAGATGTGCGGAAGGGCGACTCGCTATATAAATATATACTAGATCCCAACATAAATTGCCCGTACCCAATATAGTTAGTCGTAATATCATAACATTGCCATGCACAATCCGGAAATACATCGTAGGAAGCGGGTGTGCCATCTAGGGGTTT
The DNA here is from genome assembly GCA_016808115.1 of Tetrastigma voinierianum. Lineage (NCBI taxonomy): Eukaryota > Viridiplantae > Streptophyta > Magnoliopsida > Vitales > Vitaceae > Tetrastigma > Tetrastigma voinierianum. Next base: position 115,110 of record JAEQBH010001940.1, on the reverse strand, counting down.
GCTAAACCAGGCCAAAGCTTGTTTCTTAAATACGAAAATCAAACTTTTAACTGATATATAATTGGGAGGTAAAAAAATGCTTTATAAATCTATATTTTCAAAGCACTTTACAAGAACAATAATTTAAATACTTTCGTTTTAGAAAAGGATTTGAGTATACCTTTTTCTCGACTAATTTCTTTCCAAATCTTGTAGCGCTCTAGATTCTCGTCGGATGCTCAAATTGCCTACACAATCCATACAAGTCTGAAAATGCCCTCGAGTTTAACGTTTTAACTATAAAGCATCATGGGAACTAAGTGGCTTATATCGAGCGAACCGATTCTAACAAAACTTCGTGCTAGTCTCGATTCGACATGGACATCGATAATATGATGTAAATTGACCCAGAAATGTCCATACATTAAATGCCTCATAAAAACTATATGTTTTGTGGCTTTTGACTCAGGGACTTTCCATATATGTCTAAAATACATTATTTGCAGAAAATTATGTCAGGCTTGTCAGGCTACCTCCTGAAATTTCAACCCAAATTGTCAGAAAACAGTCCGGAAATTCAGCCCGGACTGTCCGAATACAGTCCCAAAAATTCCTAAAAATTCTAGCTCGGTTTAAAATTTTGGGATGAAGTTCTGACCTTTCACGATCTCTAAGAAAATTTGAGTCGTTATATAACGCTAGGAACTGGGAAATAACCTAGTAGACAAATTTTCTACCTTTTAAAAGTTTAATGAAGCTAAGATATTGAATTTTTATCGTAGCTCTCTTAGCGTATACCAATTTTGCCTTACCTTTACAATGACGCCTCTGGTCCAATTTAGTAAATCGAGAAAGAAACAATAGAAAAATAAAATTTTAAACCCTCTCTCTGACTCTTGGCCTTTGTTCGTCGAGTCAGAGATAGGTTTGATTTTATCTTTTTTCTTTAATTATTATTCTTTTCTTTAATTATTATTATTATTATTATTTAGATAAATAATTTCTATTGCCCATTCAGTCTATTTATCGAAAAATTTTATTTATGTAGTGAATATTATTTAAATATTTGTCATTTTGAGATTTTCTAAAATCCCGTTTTCGAGTTTCCTCTGGCTTCGTTGCACAGAAATTCGTAAAATATTATTTGTTTGAATTTGAAACTTTCTGGTTTACTAGATTTAGCGAGGCGAACTTAGCAGTAGCGTCCAGTTTAGTCATCAGAGATCTAGGAAATTTCGAAACTTATTTGAACTATTTTATTGATTTATTATTATTTTCTTATTTAAACTTCCATTAATTATACTTTCACCCCTTCCACTTTCCTTAATTGTAAAAGTGCCACGATTCTTTAGCTTTATAATTTAAGCCCCTTAAACAACTTTCAAAATTACATTATGGCCTTAAATTAATTAAGGAAGCCTTTCTAATCTTGCATACGATTTACACATCTGTTCTGCCTCTCGGGACGGGGTGTTACAATATGCCAATATAGAAATATTGAGAAATTGAATTGCAATTAAAATGAAAATGAAGGACTAAATAGCAAAATGGAATTTGATGTCAAATTTTGGATAAAGCCAAACATAGCCTCAGCAAATATCTCATTTTTTGTATAGGAAGTTTGGGCATTCGGATAGAAAGAGATAAGAGAAGAGAAGAGAAAGTGAAGAAGAATGAGGAAGAAAGGAAGAAGATAAAAAGAAAGGAAGTTCAAGAAATCAGGTATGGAAATGTATGGAATACTAGTATGAAAAAAGTGTATGGAATGGTATGGAATTGATGTTTAGAAGTGTTGTTAGTTGGTATAAGATGAGTTTTATGGTTTATTTTGAGTTTTGGGTTGAGGTTGGTTTTGGTTTGAAGGAAATTCCAGGTAAAAATGGCCAATCGGCCCATTTCTACAGTGACAGGCCACCCTGCGCCTAGGCGTGGGAGTGCTGAGGCGGAGATCCTACGCCTAAGTGAACTCAAGCCCAGTTTTTGAGATTTTACGGTCGCTGGCGTGGCAATGCTCGCTGGCGAACCTCCCTTAAGGCGTAGCATTGCTTCTCCTAGGCGTACCTACTAGTCCTGTTTTAGTTCCTCTCTTCTGTTAATTCTAACAATCTTCCATTGAACTAATGAGGATCCTATAAGTGAAGGAAATGGTTCGTACAAGTATAAAAATTATATGAAAAATGTTATGTACCTCGTCGCGAAGCCGGTAGTTGGGCAAACATTGTTTCTTGCCCTCATTTGCTAATGTGTTTAAATATAGTGTTATTCCTTAGTTAAGGGATGAAATGATAAATGTGTAATGAAGGCATATAGAAAAACGTATAAATGTCTAAATAATACAAGAATAAAGATGCATGCAGAAATGATAAGAAAATATCGCAAATGATTACTGGATAACAATAGTTATTCAGGGATATGGGATATATATTGTAAATGAAATAAAAGAAACAGATTGTCTGCTTGATACCTAGTAGAAGGATAGATGGACATGTCTATTCGAGAGAAAAGACTGTAGCATTACTGATCAGTTGACCCCGTTTGGGTCATTATAGCACCTTCGAGTCCTTATAGATGGTCATTGTCTCGTACAATGATAACAACGCCTACAAGCCCTTATAGATGATCATTGTCTCGTACAATGATAACAACGACTTCAGGCCCTTATAGATGGTCATTGTCTCATACAATGATAACAGCACCTTCGAGTCCTTATAGTTCATTGTCTCGTACAATGATTATAGCACCTTTGAGTCCTTATAGTTGTCGTATCCACTTATAAGGTATTTGTAGGCATGAAACATAAGATAAATGACAAGAATATGGAAATTACATGACATAATATAAGAAGCATAGTATTGCTATGTGATGATACGTATACAGTGATAAGTACAATAAGCAAAAATGTAAATGAAACATGATAAGACGAATAAGTATGATATACGTAGAAGCAAATCTATAAATGATATGTTCAAAACATGTATAAGCATGTGTATATGTAAATGAATCTTTTAAAGTTATATCGGTCGATACAAGTGTGATGACCAGCTTGTGGGAATTCGTCACATGTGTTATTTCTCAACTGGCTATAAACCTTTGTATTTCATGGGTGTAGGTACAAGAGAAGCGCGAGAGCTAGAATCCAGACAATCCCATCAACAATAAGGCCCGACACACTACTAAGTGCCCACTGAAGACCTTTTGGTCTATTTTTGTATATGTTTTGTTTTTGTAAGCAATGTAAAAATTTGTATATGTTGAACACTCCCATTTATGGAGTTTTGAATATATTTTGTAATCCGTTGCTACATGATATATTTCAAGATAAATGGTGTGGTATGGTAAAAAGTAAGAGATAGTTACAAGTTAAGTGGTATCAGAGCACCCCATGTTGGGGGCACCACAAGTTAGATGGTAAAAGAGGCTTGACAAGTTAGTGGTATCAGAGCACCCTGTGTTAGGGACATCACAAGTTAGATGGTAATAGAGGCTTACAGTGAAGATAGTGAAGACACCAATTGGGACAATGAAGCAGGTGGTGGCATTGGAGCAAACGGTATTGTTGATAGTGGTTATGTTAATCAAGTTGATCATGGCATGTCATGGGCACAGGGAAATGAAAATGTCACACAAGATACTGATCATGGATATAGGTTAGGCATATGGGAACAACGAAAGCACTTGGAAAGACTGACTACATTTCCTAGTAATAATGACTATTCCAATGGGCATGATTATAGATCGGATTGTAACAAGATTGATGAGTACTTCCAATCCTTGGCTCTAGGATCAATACCTCATTTCAGGGGAGTGGGAGATAGATCCTATCATAACTTTGGAAGTAGTGATAATTTTTCCAATGCTTTTAACGTGTATGATTTTGATCAATATTCTTATTTGGGCAGGGTGAGTGGTCATTTATGGATGACCAATCTTTTAATGCAATAGCGTGCATCGAGGTTTGGATCTTATCGACACATGGAGTTGGGCCAGAAGCGACCTCCAAGGTCATATTTTCCTAATTATGGATCATCAACCCAATCATCTCAACCAACACATTCAAGTGATAAACAATTCTTTCAACCACATTTTCATTATGCAAATTATCGTCCCGATTTATATGCTGGTCTTAGGACTAATAATGATAATGATTTTAAGCTCCCTCATCATTCAACATGGTATTGATTGATGTATTTGATGACATTTTGTTAAAAAATTGTTATGCTTGATATAAAATAATTTCTTTTATTAGCATTAGCCATATCTTTCTTGAATGCTTAAATTAACTATTTAAATAATGTTAAATATAAAATTTTTGTTTTATTAAATTTTAGCTTACTTAATTATATCTATTTTTCTAATAATTTATATCTTATTTTAATAATTTTTAAATATTTTAATGCATCTTTATTTTGTATATCAATCGTACACCGCGACCCGATACGTGCCGGTATGCGGTCGATGATCGATATCACGACTTTGAACCATGACTTGGTTCCTCCTTTACTTGATTCTCCGGTCTTCTTTAACCCCCTCGTTAGTATGATTTGTTTCCTTTTCCAGCATGTTCGGTTGCAATTGAATGAATGTGAGTTCTCTACGGGTGTGCCGGTGGTTGGAGGTTCCTATATTTGAACATTAACTTTCTTTTAATTTCTGCATATAGAAGAATATTAACCAATTATCTTTTTTAAATTGAAATAAAAATTTTATCCTTAATTATTTTATATACAGATAAATATTTGAAATAAAAATTTGTTTTAATTTATTTGTGATAATTATACAAATTATTATTATTTTTTTAATTTGATAATAATTTTTAAAATTTATTTTTAGTTATTTAATATAATAAAATCATAACTCAAATAAAGTACTCTACTTCAAAATGAATCTTTTATAACATAATTATGAATTTTTTTATGACATGTTTTATAAATATATTGACTTGCTTAATAACCTTAATATTAATATGTGACATCATGATAAAAATAATAATAATACTGATTATTTAAAAAAACAATTTGTTAGAGATAGGATTAGAGTTTTTATTATACTTTAGTTTCTATTAATATTTTTGTCTGATGAAAATATAGGGGTAATTGAAATCAAATAAAAGTTGAACAAAGTCCGGGTTTGTGGATAGGAAAATAAATATTCTTTTAGGGAGTGGTATCACTTTATTTTTATACCAACAAAATTCTAGAATTCGTATTGGGTCTTTGTTTGTTTATTTGCATGGTTATGAATGGAATTGTTGTCAGTGCAAAAACAACAATAAGTATGTCTCATAAGTTTGATTTTTCTCGTCTTATAATGACTTAATCATTGTAAAAATTTTCTCCCTCTTCCTCATGCGACTCTTTCTTGTTCATGTCATGTGCATTGTTTTTATACATCTTTATCATATTTATATAGATAGATTTATCTTCGATCAACTACTTTACCAAGCACTAATATATAATCAGTTGTCAGCTATCAACTAAACATAGTCTTAATACTTAAAAGTAAGAATCAAGTAATAAGTTTTAAGTCAACAACTTAAGAGACTATCATGTTTAGTCTTAGTGGTAGAGCGTTTATTATTTCAAAGAAGCATAAGGCATAGGGAGAGATTCAATGAGTCCTAAGTTCGAGTCTTAATATGAAAAATTTATTACTTTAAAATTAAAGTGTAATAAAAAAAAAAGCCAACAACTTAAGAACAACATAAAGACAACTTAAATAATTAAGTATTAAATTTTAAGTTTTACCTAACACCTCCATATCGTTTATGATCATTTATATGTGAAGATTAACACGTGTAGTAAATATTTAGAATAATATCTTTCAAAAAATATATATATATTTAGAATAATATCTATTTAATCTTAACAAACTTAGTTTTTTCGCTACTAGCAATAGTGGACTTGTTAAGATATCCTAAATTAATATCTTTTAATCTTATTTAAGAACTCATTCTCGAGAGATGATCATAAAACTATATTTTTTTCTCAACTAGATAATTATTTTATTCTCTAAAAATCTATTTTTTTAAATAAAGGGCATGTAGCAACGATATTATTATCATGAAAAAAACCTTAATCCCTTCTTCCTTTCTTTCATCTTATTCTTTCTAACCCCTTTTTCTTAAGTAAGGAGAGGTGTTTTCCTTGTGCAACGTGTTTTTATCATTATTTTATGTGACGTGTGGTTTGTGTCATCTTAATACGATGGTTTGGTTTTCGTGATTCAAACAATAAAATATATTCGATTAAAGGCGAAGCTTGTCATGTCAGTCGTAGTCGTGATATCTTGTAAAATTGGAGTCATGTATTTTAGTCATCATAGAATCATCAAATGCATAGGTGTTAAGTCGACTCATTTTGCTATTATCCTAGATGTTGTGTCATTTTTTAAAGTTTCTATCGAATGTATTGCTAATTTGAATCAATAAAATTATTATAAGCGCAAAAAATAAAAAATAAAGGGTATGTTTGGTTCAGTTTTTTGAAGCAGTTTTGTTCGAAAAATAAGGATAACAAGAATCTGCAATTTGGGTAATGTTTGTTTATAGTTTTTAAAAACTGTTTTTTATTCTTAAAAATAAGGAGAATAAGAAAAACACCTAAGGACATGTTTAGTTATAGTTTTCGAAAAATGTTTTTTTATTCTAAAAAACAAAAATAATAAGGAAAATATGAAGAATATGTTTGAAGAACTTTGTTTGTTTAAGAGTTTTGAAAAATAACTTGTTTAAAACAAAGAGAACAAGGAAAATATAAGGAACATGTTTGGTTTATATATATATATATATATATATATATATATATATATATATATATATATTTTAAATACTAAGAAGATAGAAAACAATAAATTTAGAAAACTTGTCAAAGAACACTAAAATAATGTTATCTATGTTTTCAAAACCCCTTTTAATAACATTTTTCAAAAACAGAAACCAAACTAACCCTTAGTCACTTTTTTATTATAAAAAACACGAATGACACAAAAAATACTTAATTAAAGAACAATATCAGTTTTCAAAAAACAAAAAAAAACTATTCTCAATACAAATTTTAAAAAATAGGATATCAGTACAAATTTTAAAAAACATGAACTAAACAAATCGAAAATTTCTTTTTTATTTTATTTTATTCTTTAACATCTAATTCGTATCTATAAGATAAACATGTAAAATAGATATTTTATTACATTCATCTCAATCTAAACAGCCTAATTACAAACTAAAAAAAGCAAATTCAATGTAAAAGCAGACAAATGGTTCAAAAAAGATTGGAGAAGGAATAATCTTGAAGTTGATGATTCTTCTCTATAAAGATTAAAGAGGTTCAAATAACTGTCCTATGTTCTCCTTGACAATATAAAATCTGAGAGCATATACTTTAATTAATTTATTTTTTTTTAAGAAAAAATGAAAAAAGAAGACTATGGTCCTGGCCACCCACAATTTTGAACCCATCAAGAATTAGATTCAGTGGGTATTAATTCTTTTCAGTCATAAATGAAATTTAATGAACTGGACTCTGTTAGCTATTCCCAACTTTCTTTTTATGGTAAAGTAGTCTATACCCACCTCTAGCTTTTTTTTTTTTTTTTTATTTTTTACATAAAAAATAAAAAATAAAAAATGGGGGAGGAGGTATTTGGAAGTTGGCACACAAGACAAGATGCATTAAAGTCACTTTCTGCATAATTCTCTTCTATTTGAGTTTTGATGCATGTAGCCTTCTCTTTGCTAACAATGCCATTCCCATCCATCATCTTAATTATTTATGTGTTTTTATTTTTTATTTTTTAATTCCATTACTCTAGATAATTTTGGGGACACAAAAGGTTCAATGAGATTTTAGCTGAATTTTTTCTGTCTGTGGAAACAAAATTATAAAATAAAAAATGAGATAATATTTTTTAAATACATATTTTCATCAAATAAAATAATGGAAATTTAGATTAAAAAATAAACCCCCCATTTTAGTGTTTTCTAAAATAATTTTGAAATAATAACAATACAGGTCATATTTAAAACTTCCACATGTATTTATTTCTTTTAAATATATTCTAAAAATTATTTTCATATGCATTTATATAATTTTTTTTTAAATTTTGTTTACAACCAAAAAGAGACAGTCTTTTTTTTTTCTATTGTCCAACATCTTTTTTCAGAGAATAAAAGCCCAAAAACAATTCCCCAAATGAAATCTTAGAGAATGTTTGATTTAATATAAATTTGATAATAAGAGAAAAATAAAAAAAAATATAATATAATTAAATTTAATAAATTATTTATAATACTAAATTTAAAATATAAGTTTAGAACTAATTTTAATTATGTTTGATTTTTTTACAATGAAAAAACTAATTTTCAATTTTTTTCCTTACTTTGTAAATAGATCACTAAATAAACAAATAAATTAAGTTGTAATCCAAATTGTTGTAAATGGGGTACTTAATTATGAGTTATCATGATCAATTAGAAATCAAAATTGCTTAAAATGAGCTATTTCAACCTTCCTATTTAAACCATTTTACATTATATGGTATACATCATCAAATTAATAATATGTCAAATAAATAGCATTTTTGGGTCTATTTTTATTTTTTAAATATTTTCTAAAGTTAAGAATCTTTCCCAAAAGATTAAAAATTAGATGTCAATAAGATTTGAGTGTTGAAAAATATAAAGAATTTAATTAAAATTTATAAAAAATTACTAAATTTTGATATTACTAGAAAAAAAATAGTTAAAAAACCAATAAAATCTATCAAAAATGATTAAGAGCTTAAGGGACACAGGGACGAGAGGGATCCCGGGTTGGAGTCCCATTTAGGATATATTCCTTAAAGAATTATTATGATGTATTTTTTTTTAGATAGATAATTATGATGTATTATTAAGTGAATAAATATAAAAAAAATTAAATTAAAAAAAAAATCCTAAAATGGGAAATGAGCTCTTGTGGCGTGATAATTAAATTTGCCTCCATTTGGCTAGTCATTATTACTTTTCTTTACATTTTTATCTTTTAGGTTTTTTTTCTATATATATAATTTTTTTTTCCCTTATAAGTTAAAAGACAATCCTTCCATATTGAATAACTTCTTCCTCTGGATAACTATGTATATTTTTATTTTTATCTTTTTGTTTTTTTTTCTAAAGATTTGTATCTTTTTGTTAGAATTCGAGTGGTGATTTAATAATGAATTTATCTATTAATATACATGGGGTGTTATTTTTGGAAAATTAATGAAAATGAAATAAATTGTTTTTTTTACATTGTAGTACTCCTTAATAACTTTCTAGATTCAGGGGCTTCACGTCAGAGTCTATTACATTGTGTAACACAATGTTTAATTATAAAAAATAAAAATAAAAATAAAAATAAAAACTTTATAGATTGTATTAACGGTTGTGAGGACACAATACAATTTATATTCACATTTTTTGATGGAAATAATTATTTTAATTTATATGAAAAATTCCAAAAATACCTCGAAATTATTACTTATTAGGCAAGGTGTTATATAGTAATAATAAATAATAATAATAATAATTTATTAAAAAAGGGTAGAATGGTCTTCTACTATTTAATGGGGGAGAAAGCATGGGAGTATTGCCATTGACATACGCAGAAAAAAGAACCGCAACGAACGTAACAGCTGCGACACCTTTCCTTGAGACAACGAGAGAGAGAGGAAGAGGGAGAGAGAAAAGGAGAAGAGATTGCCGAATGGAAAATAGAGAATAACGAGGGAAGGGGAGAGAGAGGGGGAGAGGGAGAGGGAAGGGGGAAAAGGAGGGGCGGAGGGAGGCCTTGTGGCGGTGGAGGAGGAGGAGGAGAGCTGATCAGAAGATGCTGGAGAATCGAAAGGGAAGATGGTTGCTGAAGGCCGGAGGATGGTGTGGAGGAAGAAGTGGGGAAGAGGAGGCCTTTGAGCAGTTGTCAAGAGACGATGGAAGCCATTTCAGCGTCTCAAGTGGTATTCTTCCTTCTCTCGGCGCACGTAGCAACCGCAGAGTCAAACTCCGTCCCTTCGTTATCATCCTTTTGATGCTCGTTGCAAGTACTCTCTCTCACAGCATTCTTTTTCCCCATTTTCTGGGACATTCATTTTAATCTTTATTTTTCTGGGTTTCTTTGGAATGAAGGTATACAAGCCCAGTTGGAGGCTTTTGAGGTGTTTGTTTGTATGAATGATTGATTTTTCAATGTTTTCGGAATGAATGTATATTGTTTTGATGTTTATATGAATGATTATTTATCTGGGTTGTTGGAATAAATGTTGATGATTACTTTCGGTAGTGTTTATTCAATGAAACATCAGAACACACGAATTTGAGGTTTTTGGGGTTTATATCAACGATAATCTTTCTGGTTTTTTTGTTTTTGAATGCTTTTGTTATTGTTTGATTTTTGGTGATATTTGCTGACTTTTGAGATTCTATGTGTTGGGTCTTCAGACGGAGCTCATGGAAGGGAAGGAATATAGATCTTTTAGGCTCACTTGGAAACCAGAAAGTGGTAAGGAAAAGAATAGAGAGGAAATGAAAATTTGAAGAAAAATAAAATATAGGATTAAACTTAATAAATTAATTTTATATGTTTATTAACCTTAATTTATTTGTTTCTTTCTATTATATAAAGAATAAAAATTTAAAATTACAAAAAAAATTAATATATTTGATTTTTCTTTTTTATTTTCCATCATGAAATCAAACATGAAAACCATTTTACTTAGCATTTTTTCTTTCTCTAGTACTGTTGGGGTCCCAAACGGAGCTGCCGTATGTTTGGCAATGGTATCTTGAACAAACTTGTTATTGCTTCGTTTCTGCTAAAGATTTGAAGAATCTCTTTTCTTGTCTTGTATAGTCTTGATTTTTTTTTTGAATGTGATTCTCATTTCAATGGTTTGTTTTTTATTACAGCCTTGGGATCTAGAAAACCAAAAGCAGAGAACATTATTTTAAGCTGGCATCTTTTCTTCTTCTGTTTATTTGATTTTTAATTTCATTACATTCTTGCAAGTTTTCTGGGTCTTTTATGCTAAAGAACATGAAACCACTTTGGTCATTATTAATGATTTAGGTTAGTTGGTCAGTTTGCATGCTTGTTATCATGGATGACTGAATTTTCTTGGTAGGAATGATTATTATGAATCATTATTTAATTTAAATTATATTTCTTCAATGGAATGGCTGAATGAGATGAGTGATATCCGCAGATGCTTTTCTGATTTAATTTGCTTTGCATTATTTTTTGAATGTCAATGATGGATAATCATATTTTGTGTTGTATAGCAAGCATAAATTCATTGATTTGGAAGCGACATTGAATGATTTGAATTAAATTAACCCCACTATGCCAAAATTACAATTGCAGACTTTGGGGAGACATATCTGGTGTTTCTGGTCTTCTATACAGCATGGATATCTCCATTTGAGTTTTAGTTTCTTGAAGAACCTAAGGGGCCTCTCTCCATTGCTGATAATGTAGTTAATGGGTTTTTTGCCATTGATATTATTTTGACCTTCTTTGTTGCTTACCTGGATAAATCTACGTACCTTCTCATTGATAATCCTAAGCTAATTGCTTGGAGATACATGAAAACATGGTTAGCCTTTGATGTCATTTCCACAATCCCTTCTGAATTTGCTCGGAATATTTTGCCCCATCCTCTAGAAGGATATGGCTACTTCAACATTCTTCGTCTCTGGCGTCTCCGAAGAGTCAGCTCAATGTTTGCCAGGTAAGCCAGTGGGCTTCCACCATCTCTATTTCTTGGATTGATATAATCTCTCTTATACAATGATAAGTTTTTAAGTTTCTGACAAGTTCGCATCTCTGACTTTCTTGTCAGAGTGTGTTGAAAAAAACATATCATATCCATGTGTTTGGCAACAATTACTGTCCTATTTGTTTCGCTTTGTTAGGCGATCTTCGTTCCTAATGATTGGATCTTCTTGATGATTTGGTTTCCTGACCATGAAAGTTTGATTGTTCTTTGTATCATTACAGAATGGAGAAGATAAAATTTTAACTACTTTTGGGTTCGATGTGCAAAGCTTGTTTGTGTGAGTACCTCTGGGATTATTTGTTTGTTTCCAAAAAATTATGGGGGACTCTTTGATAATGACTTGTCATGCTTGTGAGTTACTTGTAGGTTACACTATTTGCAGTTCATTGTGCTGGTTGCTTCTACTATCTTCTTGCTGCTCAAAACCATGATACAAAGGATACATGGCTTGGGTTGGTCATGAAATTTGATGGTTCCAAATTTGTGGGAACGATATGTGACATCAATGTACTGGTCAATCACCACTCTCACAACTACGGGCTATGGGGATTTGCATGCAGTGAATTCAAAGGAGATGATATTTGACATATTCTACATGCTCTTTAATCTTGGATTAACATCATACTTAATTGGGAATATGACCAACTTGGTTGTCCATGGCACCAGTCGAACTAGGAAATTTGTGAGTAAATTCTTTCTAATTGCTTAAGCTTAAAATTGGGATGATCTTGGAGTTCTGCTCCAGAAAAGTTTTAAATTCACCACTTTTTAAGAAACTGAACCACCTTTTTGAATTGGTACTGCTTTTTCAATCGGTTAACATGGTTGTCCAAGTTCTGTTAACATAGGACTAATTTCATCAAAAACTCAAGGGCATCTTTGTTCTATCAGATTTTTTAGCTTTTCTCACTTCAACTTTTTTCAATATTTCATGTGTGTAGTGCAGAGGAATGTCAAAGCTGCCTCAAGTTTTGCACAGAGGAACCAACTACCTGCCCGCCTGCAAGATCAAATGCTTGCTCACTTGAGTTTGAGGCATAGAACAAACTCAGAAGGGCTGCAACAGCAAGGGACCCTTAAGCCCTTCCTAAAGCCATTCGATCAAGTATTTCACACTACCTCTTCTACTCCTCGTGGACAGAGATTGTACTTGTTTCGTGGGGTATCAAATGACTTACTTTTTCAACTGGTAATCCTTCTCATTCTATCTGTCTTATTTGCACCGGATAGTACTTTAAGATATTTTCTAGAGTGTCAGCCTGATTTGCTTCACCATATGCAATACTAAAGCTGCCAAAGTTGCTCATATTGAATTAAGCATTACAAAAGTGAAAGAATCACATTTTCTTTGGACACATATAACAAGGCCCTAAGTCGAATACCATAAGGTGTTAAGAAAAGTGCTCACATTCAGACACCAAACATTCTTATTTTAGCTTTCCTTCCATGTCTTAAAATTTCAAGGTTTCAGAGATGAAGCCCGAGTATTTTCCTCCCAAAGAAGATCTCATTTTGCAGAATGAAGCACCTACAGACTTGTATGTACTGGTTACTGGTGCTGTGGTAAGAACCTCTCTCTCTCTCTCTCTCTCTCTCTCTCTCTCTCTCTCTCTCTCTCTCTCTCTCTTTCTCTCTCTCTCTCTCTCTCTAACTATCTATCTATCTCCCCATCTCTCTTTCTCTCTCTCACTCTCTATCTATCTATTTCCTCTCTATCTCTCTATCCATCTATCTACTTATCTAATATATTTGTGTAGAAAACCTAGTAAAATAGGTCGCATTATCCAAATAATTACATTACTATTCACAGCTCAAGAATTTATTTCTGTTTTTGTTTTGTTTTTTGGTCTATCGGGGTTCTTATGCTGAAGTCTATCTGACAGGAGCTCATTGAACGCAGGAATGGGATAGAGCAGGTAAGTTTAAATATCTAAACAGTCTTCTTAATATTATAAATTGTATGTTTTTAAGATCTTTCAGAAAAGAAGATTTGGAAACTCATTCACAATCATGAAAAGAATACTGTATGCTATGGAGAATTGCAGGTTGTTGGAGAGATAAGGACAGGAGATGTCTGTGGTGAAATAGGTGTGCTATGTTACAGGCCACAGCTGTTCACAGCTCGGACCAAACGACTGTGTCAGCTGCTTCGTCTGAACCGTACTACCTTTCTAAATCTTATTCAGGCAAATGTTGGAGATGGAGCAATAATCATAAACAATCTACTTCAGGTTTGTAATACCGGAAACTATAATGACATATCTTGGCTAGTCGTCTAAGGCTCCAATCTCTCCTCATTCCTATGGAAGTCATCTTGCTGTCTTTATGACTCATAAAGAAATGAAATTGCTTCCATTTTACAAAATAATCAGAGATAGTGACTTACAATGAACACTCTGTTTTTACCAAAAAAAAAATTTGTTCTTACATGTTTGGCTAAGTTGGTGAGATGTTGAGGCACTGCACTTTGTATTTGGATCGATCCCCTTCTGAGCTTAATTATCTGCATGGTTCTTACAAATTAAAACGGAAAAAGGGTAGATGTGAGGATGAAAGAGGCAGAGCAAGTTGAGATATGTTAAGGAATTTTATGTAGCTCTCACAAAGAATGAATGAAAGTGGCTTTGCCTTATGTTTTGTGGGCTGGGTTCTGAAGTAGGCTAACTTTATAATAATACTTGAGCACACTCATACAGTGCTATTATTAAGTTATCATTTCTCTTCTTGTCAAGCAAACAAATCCTACTTATTAATCAGAACGAAATTTTAATTTTTTTACTTTTTTGGTTGATGCAGCATTTGAAAGAACACAAAAACCCAATCATGGAAGGAATTTTGGCTGACATAGAGAACATGGTAGCTCAGGGAAGAGTGGATTTGCCCCTCAGTTTGTGTTTTGCAGTCTTGAGAGGGGATGATGTATTGTTGCATCAGTTGCTGAGACGTGGTTTGGATCCTAATGAATTGGACAGCAATGGACGAACTCCTCTGGTTTGCAATTCCCCCTTTCTCTCTGCATATTACATGCAAACACACATATCCTTTGCTCAAAACTCATTTTAATCTCTATGCTACAGCATATTGCAGCATCCCAAGGAAGTGAAAAATGTGCAAACCTGCTTCTACAATATGGAGCAAACCCCAACAGCAAAGGTATCTGTTACCATGTTTTCCTAATCTCCATGGCTTCTTCTACCTATAACTTTTATCATTCTCTACTACCATAATTATTTTACTCTGCAGAATGAAAAGGCTAGATTTGCTTCTAGAATACGGGGCAAACCTTCACTGTATTTTATCTTATTCATACAGATTCTGAAGGAAATGTTCCTTTGTGGGATTCCCTTTTGGTGAGAAATGAATGCATGACCAAACTCCTCATGCACAATGGTGCAAAGATACCACAAAGCAATGCGGGTCAATATGCATGCATTGCTGTTGAACAAAATAGCCTAGACTTGCTCAAAGACATTGTTCGGTTTTAGTGGTGATGTGCAGCCCAGCAGCTATGGCACCACTGCACTTCATGCAGCAACCACCAATGAAGCAAACATCAAATAGTTAAGTTTCTGCTAGATCAAGGAGCTGACGCTGACCAGTCAGATAAAGACGGGTGGACTCCAAGGACTTTGGCCGATCAACAGGGCCATGAAGAAATAAAAGTTCTGTTCCAAACCAAGTGGGAGACTAACAAGCTAGCCTCTCTGCCAGTTACCAAGAAGCCAGGGTTCCCCCCCATGCTTGGCAAGTTCAAGAGTGAGCCATACCTACAGACCTTGCAGGGCGAATCATCAGGAGTTGGTATCATGGATAGATGATAACCGTCCTAGGCAGGTCAACACTGCATTCACCTCCTAGGGATCATATCAACAAATCAGTGACCTATCATGCCTCATCACCTCTCAGTGACTATTTAGCAAATGTATCACTCACTTTTGTAGACATTGAACATTGAACATTGAACATATTCATCATGGTTCTTGATTGAGACTGTAAGTGATTGAACATATTCATCAATGATGCCAGGTGAGACGAAGAGCTTTATTCAATCTGCATCCAGTTTTGTTGCTTCCCCAAAACAAAAGGACTTTGCTGCAAGAGTGACACTGAGCTGCCCAGAAAAAGGCAAGGCAGCGGGGAAACTGGTTCTTCTGCCACAGTCCCTTCAAGAGCTACTCGACATCGGTGGCAAGAAATTCAGTTTTACTCCTACAAAAGTTTTAACCAAAGAGGGAGCTGAAGTTGAAGACATAGAGCTTATCAGGGATGGTGATCATCTCATTCTGGTTAGTGAGGAAGGAAATTGAATTCTTAGCAAGAAGGGCTAGGAATGGTTGGATCCTTTTCATAAAACATATACAAATTGGGGGGCAGGAGGAGATAGTGTTGTTTTTAATTTCAAAATTTTGTTTATAGTTTTCCCTTTGTGGGAAATAATAGAAAATGATGAGTGACATGTTGAAAAATATGTATACCACCATTTTTTTTTGGGTTGTTGTTGTTGGGGGTGGAGGGTAATAGAAAATTAGGAATATCTGCTCTGTGAAACAATACCTAATTAGAGAGAGAATTATAGAGGTTTCTGAGTAGTTTTTTTTTTCCTTTTTTTTTATTTTAATAATTTAGTGCATAAGAATCACTACCTAGCCAGATTTGTTTTAGATTAAGTGTACTTTTTAAAAAGTATTCAGAAAGAAAAAATATTAGAAAAAAATTTATTTTCTTATTTATTAATGTCTAATGAAAAATCTTAGAATATATTTATAATCATTTAGAGCATATTTTAAAATTATTTAATCTGTATATGAATGAGTTAAGTCGTATTTCACTTTATTATTATTATTATTTTTTTGTTTTCTACTTTTTCTCTTTATTTCCTTTCTGCATTTTTCTTCAAATTTTCTAGAGCTAAACATAGCCCTTAATGTCATCCATTCTTAAATATTAGCTTAAATTCGTATTAAAGCTATAACTTTGGTAATTTCTTTAAAAATGAAAGTAGCATTTCTACTAAAAGTAACTTCTGGTAAGATTTTTCACTAATCCCTATGTTTAAATGAATTTTTTTTTTTTTTTTGTGAAAATAATTACTTATTTTTCTAAATTTACGTATAGATATTTGAAATGGTTAAAAGAATACTTATTGTAACAATAGCTTATTCGTAAAACAAAAACGGAAAAGAGAGAAAAAAAGAAGAAAGAAAATCTCCACCACAATCAATTCAATAAAATCAAAGCAGATTGATGGTGACGGAGCTAGATGCAAAATATATTTTTGAAGAAAACCAACATCGATTTCATTCAAGTTTATGTCCCTGGAATGTTCTGGAATCTGGATGGATTGATTCAGAGTTGGCAAAATTTGACACTATTTGCCAGCACGACTTGAATCTGACATGAGTTTTGTAGATTTCGGTCCACGGTAATCGCATTTGAGTTGAATTCATGTCAACTTAAATGAACTGTTTTCGTGTCAATTGTACAACCCAAATTTGACCCGAATTGATGCATTTTGTGTTGCCAAATCTTCATGGGTTAGTTGTGTTTATAATCTTAAATGAGTTATTCATGTCAATAAAATCTTACTCAAATGATTAAAAGCTTAGATTGACATAAGGTGAAAGAAAGTCTCAGATTCACAAATTTATGAGGAATAAAATATAATATAAAGTTAATAAATATAAAAAAAAAAAGTTATTCAAAATTAAATTATATATGCCATGTCACCCAATTAATAATTAGGAATTGGTTCATGTTTGAATATGTTTTTATAACAAAATTATTATTTTTGTCGTGTTCAAATTTATCAATGTTGATGAATACATAGAGTTTGACATGACAGTAGAGGAAGCTAAGGCCTATTAATTAAGATGTTTTGTGATTTATGAGTGCAAAAATGTGGTTAGTTATCCCCATACGAATTCAATTAGAACTTTAGAAAACTATATCTACTTCTAGATGGAAACAAAGAAGGAACAGAACATAGGTTTTTATTTTGGCCTAATGCTGTAGAAAATTGACAATTAATTCCAATCTAGAAAATGTAAAAATGAAAGAATTAATGGAATCTAGAGAAAAATGTTAATGTTAGGGAAAAGAAGGATACAAATAGCCAAATAGCCTCTGCTATTGCTGCTGCTATAATTGCTCGTATATTTCTCCTTAGTCGCATTCCCGTTGATGAACAGCAACAACAAATATGAGCAATACCATCACCACCAGGCATTCTCTGGTTTCCTTTTCTTTTTTTTTTTCTTTTTTTTTTTTTTTTTAGGTTCTTTCAACTCCATATAAAAAAAAAATTCAAAATACTCCTTCCCTCAACTCCTTATCCTTTGTATGACTCCTTCCCTCAACTCCTTATCCTTTGTATGTTTTTTCCACCTCTTCCGTTTTTGCTTTTTATGCGTGTAGTCGGTTGACACACTATACAAAGAAAAACAACATTCTTTTTGCCACTTCTTCGTAATCAGAATTGTCACCTTCTGTTATCATGGGCTCTTTCGCCTCACTACATCCGACTGGTGCTCTCTGGGAACACCTGAAAAGAAGAAACCCATGACGTATGAATATTATTATAATATGTCTCAGATTCCTAATTAGTATTATTTAGTTTTCATAAATAAATTTAAGTCATGAAGGAAAAAGTTATGAAAAATATGGACTTGTAAAAGCTATTGATGTGTGCATATACGTAAAGTTTGAAGGATTAAGAGTATTTAAAAGTATTTTCTCAATATTGTGAACATTAAAGGGTTTTGCGATTTTTTCCTAATCTTTGCAATATTTTATCTTCCAATCTTGTCGCATGTTTTTGTCGAAACGTGGAAAGATTATATAAGCATGATTGTTAGCCACGTTAAGCCTTCTTCTTATTTATTAAGTAAATTCTTTATCTATATATTGTTTTATATAGATAAAACAACTTTAATTCTGATGCGAAATGTCTTTATTTAGGACTCGGGCAGGATCGCCTCTTACCGCATGTTCTGGCTTTTAGCGCTGGAGCGTTTTATCGCGTGTCCAAGCGTGATGGATACTTTATGCATATATTGTTGAATTAGTTATTTCATGGATAATAATAGCTTCCACTTTTATAACAAATATAATAAAAGCTTGTCTGAAATCTATGAACGGACAGGAAATTGGGGAAGCACAAATAAGATTTTAGAATCATACCTGGGAATTCTATCTTCACGGAAACTTACAGTTCTGAACTTCAACTCCCCTCTACTGGTAGTCATTTCATCCAATATCTCCGCATCATAAAAATCTTCTTCAGTCCCTTGACTTTCACCACCACCTCCTTCGAGCTCCTGCTCGACACATGTTTCCACGCCCCCATATATGCACAAAATTTAGGCTTGGCCAAGACTATATGACAATTAATTAAAGGATAAGAGTCATAAATGCCCCTGACTTTTTTAAAGTCGTATGTCTAATTTAGTCCCTGAGTTTCCAGTCTAGGTGTCACGTTTAGTATCAGCTAAATCCAGACCTCTTGGAAATCGCGGGAGGCTATCATGCGATGCTCCGTATCAAAGCCCGCTTAAATACTTATTTGTCAGATTTGTATAAGTACATGTGTAAGGCATGAATGAGTTATATCTTTTAAAGTTGAGGTAATTATATAAACGAAAAGAAACTCGAGAGCTGAATTGGGGACATATGGTTATAAGTCAAGCCATTCATGCACCTTTTTCCCAACTAATTAAACTAAATGATTGTACACTTGAGGGTATTATCATCATCTCTGAAACTAAGTTACATACCCTGAGGCTACGGTTGCGCTGTGGGGCTCCAGCTATTTCCTCATACTCAGCGGCATCCAGTTCTCGAAGATGCTGAGGTTGGAACAGCTTGGGAAGAATGTATTGTCTTATGCTTATGAGAAGAAAGAATGGGACAGGGAACAATATTCCAGCTATAGGTATCCATGTTATTCCAAAGCAAATCAAGAGGTACACCAATTGGAAGATTGTAAATGTTGCGATATGCTTGAATGGTACTGTCTCCACAAATGAAGCATGAACCCCTTCAGGACTCTATGAAATCAGAATCCTTAATTACACTTAAAATCAGTTTTCTATTAAATTATCACTGATTCATTCACTATCCTTTTGTATGACTTACTTGTAACGCGGCCAGGGTGATAAAGAGTAGCAAGAACCTTTCCCAGAATTGATTCCCGGGGAGACTATCAACAGCCATGTAGGCAAAGTATCCCCAAAGAACAGAGGTGGGTATAGCCTTGATTACAGGGATAGCAGCTACAGCTATGCCAACAAGGAGGGACTGCAAGAGGTTGGTCACTCTTTGCTCGTTAACTCGAACAGGCAAGTATGGATCAATGTGCTTCTCAGGATCGAATTTGCCTTTTGTCTCACCTCCATCTTCTATATTCATTACAGCCTCCTTTAAGTCCTTCAACTCGTTGTTTGCTGAACCATCCTGCGAGAGAATCGAAATGCTATAGTTAGCCAAAGTATGAATGCAGATGATTGTACATAACTAGAGCACTTACAGTTGGTGGAGCTGTGTCCATTTCTATGAACACAGCTTTCATCCTTCCATACATTTCTGAGCTGCTGGCTTGCTCTTTTATACATTCCTTGGCGCTTTTAATCATCCTCTTCCGAATCAACTACAAAGCATAACCCAGTTTGTCTAGGAATCCTCAGGTATTGACAGTACTGGCAATGAAGAGGAAATTATCTTCTAGGTAGAATAGCCCACCTGCCTCTTGAGAACTGCAAGACTCTTAGTGTGCATGGGGGATTGTGGGAGGACTCCATTTGAAGGAGGAATTCCAAGCAATCCACAAATTAAAGTCTGAAATGGAGAATTAGATATGAAAATCGAAATAGAATGTCAGAAACATAAATAACAAAAAAAAAAAAAGGTCAGGAAATACCATGATTCCGAGCAAGAAAAGGTCATAATGGTAAGCAGGAGGGTTTTTGAGATTGAACTCCGGCTGCTGCGCCAGCTGTGAAGCTACACTGTGGTCGAAAAAGTATAAGCCGGCTATCATCACAGCTGGTATAAAGGCCGCAAGGATGTACCCCAATGGGACCTTTCCCATGTCCTACAATTTCAGACCATGAAACACAAAATCAGCAGATTACCACTATTATATCTTTGCCAAGTTGTTAAATGTATTCAGAGAAATCTTTAATTCCCACTAAGAGATCCCTTTTAGGCCTTATGAGGTGCAGTTCCATTCTTTTGTGCATTATGAATAGAAAGACCATTCTTAGCTCAAGATAAGATTATATATGATCATAATGCAGTAGTAGCATATCCTCTATGGATGATGATTGTTATCATAAATCATTTCCATCCTAATAATACTATTATTTTTCTAGCTAGTATCCCACTAAGATCCACAGGGAACTGATAGGATCTATGCAGGTTAGCAAGGGTGGGGTGATATTTAAGCAGGTTTCTGTATCAGCCGTCTTTTGGGTTGGGCTCTCTTATTGAGCTTTGGGTACCTATCGAACTGACTTCCATCTACAAGGCCGCAGACACTCAGAGACATGACCTTTTTCCCCCTAAAAAAAGGACAAAAGAAAAGGAGTGCAGAAGGGCAGAATTCATCACAAAGATAATACCTGTACTGGCCAGTGATAATTTGGATCATCATCCCATGGAACTTTACAATGAGGCCTCCCTGGGAACTCCTGAGGAAGTTTCATGGAACACTGTAAGATAATGCTGTCCACAACAGGACCATAAGAGGAACCCCATAATCTGCAATGAACTCCCGGAGCCCTCCTGTACTCAGAAGCCAAATAGCGAAAAAAAATCAGGTCCCAAGAACAAGTCACAAAGATTTAAATCTCTAAACATCACTTGAACCTACCATTGCCATATCTCCATGATCTTGCTTTTCTGCTCTTCAGGGAACTAAAAGTACACTAAAAGCAAATATCCACAGTGAATCCATTAGTATAAAATACTGGAATTCATGTAACTAGTTTATCTTCATCCTTGGGAATATTAAATTCGCTCACTAGTCCCTGCAATTTGAATGTTTATGCAGTAATGACAATATCCTTTCTCTCTGCTAAATCCACAGATTATCATGTATTTTCTATCACATACCTTAATAGCCTCTTGAAAAAAAAGAACTGCAATCAACATGCCAAAAAGTTCCCCTGCAACCCTTGTAAACCTAGAGATGATGGAGCAAGCATCAAATATTGCAAGAAGACATAGCATTGCAGCTGTCCAGACACAAACCCTGTAAATAAAATAAATAAATAAAAAGATAAGTAGGTAAACATATGTTTTGATTCATGATGCTTCTTTGATAACATAGAACAATGGGGAAAATGATCAGATTGATTCTCTCACCACCCAGCCCAAGCTAGATACAGTTCCTTCCCCAAGTCTGACTTTCCTTTGGCGAATTCATACAAGTAAGTGTACATTATTACTGTGGGCTCTGCAACTCCTAAAATCAACAAAGGCTGACCACCAAAAATTGAGTGGATGATTCCACAGATAGCAGTAGAAGCTAGAGTTTGAACTGGGCTCAAGCGCCCATCTGACAAGAACAAAATATACTCCTTAGTTTCAATCATGATAAGCAATCGGACGCTTGGAAATGGAGACGATGAAAATTTTCATCCTTAGATTTTCGATTTGGTAGTTGCATTAAGTATCCCTTTTCTTCAGCCTCTGTTATCACTCCATGAAACCAACAAAAGCAGAAGAAAGCTACTCTCAACAAAGAGATTAGTTGAAGTAGGAAGTTCAGAATTTTGATTTTTTTCACACAAAAAGAAGCCTAAGCAATTTCTGCCTCCTATGCAGTCTCTATGAAAAATTATGCTTTAAAGGAGAGAACAAATTACCTGTTTCCCTACTCATTTGCTCCCCAAAGGCAATGACAGGAAGAGCAGAAGCAAAGAATATATAGAAAGTTGGAGCAAATATCCTGACCGGTGTCAGAAAGAGAACAAATTAAAAAAAATGCATTACAGAAGAAGGGAATTCAAATAATGTAGCATGTTATGAAGCAAATATAAAATACCTAGCACCAGAGCCATATGCGTCGGTCCAATCTTGCATATAGCATGGTGCTCTTCCTTTGATATCATCAATGACTCCTTTAAGAGGGGCTTTCATGTTTCCTATTTCTGATAATACAAAATAAGAGATATGTTAGTAAGCTGGGAGTTTGACAAAGTCCTTGAAAATTAAAATCCCAGCTAGTAATATTTGAAAACCAGGCAATAAGCTACATAATTTTCTTGTACATGAGAGAAATAATAAACATTAAAATGATTCACAGAATTAGTATACATGAATATATAATGACCACACAGGTTAAATCATTACCATATCTGTACATGAAATTGCTATCTAATTCAAGAAAGCCAAAACATAATGCTCTGGTTTCATGTCAAGTCTGAATCTGAATCTGAATGAGCAGAAAATTCCACTCGAGCTGGGGTTTGTCATTTTATCAATAATTGAATAGCAGAAAACGGAATAATTCAAAATCTCATTCTCCTGTTCGTTTCCTGAGGTTTCTCAAGAACCAAACAGAGGTGTTTGATTGCTAAGAAAGAGGAGAAGCAAACTGAACGAGTCACAATTTTATCTTCCTTCATACCCTCTTTATTTTCTAGGCAACAAATGCCGTTCTACTGCCCTGGTGAGAGACATCCCTCTTTCTATCCATTAAAGTTGTGAGAATAAAAACAAATACATTAAAGGACAGGAATAGTTAAAATTCAGATCAGGTACTGAGCAAATTAAGCTAAGAAAACAGAGAATAACCTTCGAGTCTCATTTTGTTAGACTCAAAACCAGAAAACGAAAAAAAAAATGAAAAATTCTAACCTTTTCATTTCGGGAAATTTTCTCGTTCACCATACTGAAAGTAATAGATTTTTTTTTTTCAACAGAAAAAACACCCGTCTAAACCTTCATGTACGAACATACCTACCTCGGTATCAGATCTATTACTCACTGAAGAAAGAAAAAAATAATCCAAAAATCATCTAACCCAGTAACCCCAAAGCCCGCTCTCCTTGCAAGGTTTTTCTCACACGTGCAAGAATGCTATGTTTGTTTCCAGAGAAACCGGAGAAATTCTACCATGTTTCTCAGAATGTAGAACATCAAACTACATTTTCTATCCATTAATTTTCTCGCATCCAAACAAACTGTTCCTGTCATGCTACCTCTTCATGCATCAGAACACCTTACTTCATATACATTAATCTTCATTAACGAAGAAAAAGAAAGAGGAAAAAAAAAAACGAACTGACTCTAACCAACCTGGAAACCTTATGTTCTAGCGGAAGAGCAATAGACGGAGACTCTAGAAAAGCATATAAAAGAAAGTAGAAAGGAAGAGTAAATAAATCGACAGGTGGGATGTGGAGTGCTCCGCCGGAGTTTCAGAAATCGGCGATAAAATTCCGCCGCGAAACGGTAGGGGGTAAGGCAGCTTTCTTCTTTTTTTTTTTTTTTTTGCGTTTTCCTTGTTTTTTTTTTTTTTTCTCTCTCTTCTCTGTTTTTCTATTTCCAGCCGGAGTTCAGGGGCGGGAGGGTGGGTTCAAAAACACCTTATGGGGGGTGGTCCCCATTTCTTCTTCGCGCCAGATTCGGTTAACACATGACACGTGGCTGTAAATGATTGGGTGGAGCCTACGGTTGTTTCGGACCATCGCTGCTGTAAAGTTTTACTGTTTTAGAGTCAAAAAAACAAACCTATTTATAAACATTAAGTATAGTTTGGAAGCGGAAAGTAATAAGGGGAAGAAAATAGAATCGAAAAATGAATTGAAAGAAAATTTGTTGAAAACTAAAAGATAGATTTAAATTTAATTAATTATTTATTTATTTTATTATATAAGTACTAAGAAATTAAAAAAAAAATTAAAATTTTAAGAAATTTTGACTATATTTAATTTTTTTATATTTTCTAGTGAAAAAATTAAAGGTGTTGGAAAATGATGTTTCCATAACTCACCCAAAATCAATCACCAACCTATTTATTGTGATTCCTATCATTAGCTCATTGGCAACTTTTCTAGGACTTTGTTTTCAGTTTAATTTAGAATCCATAGTTATTGTTTTTTGGAAAAGAATCTATAGTTATTTTGGAAAATGCTTTTAATTTGAAAGGTTTTTAAAAAAAAGAGTAATAGATATTGAATAAAATTTATAAAACGATTTTTTAAATTCGAAAAAGTCACCTACAATGTTCTCTAAAAAACCATGAAAAGGTGATTTTCTTAAAAATATTTATTACAAATAATTTAATATTTGACTTTTTTTTTAACAGCAATTTGCTATTTGAATTGATAATACATTTTATAATTTTTTACCCAGGTTTTTAGAAAACTTGTTTTGAAAATGTGGTATTTTTAAAGGTGTGTTTTAGTTACTTCATTTATTTTTTTAGGGATTGTTTTAAAAGATATGGTATTTGAAAATAAGATTTTAAATATTTTAAAAGACAGAAAATAGATTCAAATTCTCCTAACAAACCTTTTTTTTTTTTTAGAAAAATCAAACAACTGTTTTTGGAAACGATATCAAAGAAACCCCAAATGCCTACTGTAACAAGAAAATTTTGGAAGCAGTTGTTAGTCAATCAATCTTGTGTCTTTGAATTAAAAAGGGCAGGCAGGGGAGAGAATGGAAAAATTATGACATGTTTGCTTCTTGTTTTTTAAAACTATTTTCTGTTTTTAAAATTAAGGAAACAAGTGATAATACGCTTAGTGCCCAATTTTATTTTATTTGATTTTTCTGAAAAGCACAGTAAACATTAAATTTAAAATAGAATGGATTTTTAAAAACAATAAACGATGTTCTCTAAGAACAATTTTCAAAAAATAGAACAGACTGGCACTTAGTTTCCCACAAAAATAGACATTCTTCTAATTTACACATCATTCATCCAAACAAGCGTCAAAATCATTTGTAAGCTCAGAAGACCTCAAGCATTTACAAAAGAAGGATCACTAGAAATATTATACTATGCTAAGAAAACACCAGTAAGGTAATATTCTCTGTGTCCAAACAACAAAAACACTTTCCACTTTATATTCAATGCCCTTCTTCAAGTTCAATCAATCCTCCCTTCAGTCTGTTGTGTTGCTGCAACTGGGTCAGCCCAGTCCTCTACTGCATTAACAGGAGAGCTTCCCGGTTGCGGCCGAGCAGACTTAGTACGGTTGCAGCAATGTGATGACCGGTGAGCCCTGCAAGAGCCAGCTGCTCCTCCGGTGATGCTTGTTCTATGTAGCTGTCAGGTAGAGCTATGGGTCGCCACTGCACAAGTTGGATTTGAAAATACCCAGAAACGAAAACCCGGTTAGTGTTCGGAATCTAAATCAAAACCAGAGATTGTTTTGGATTATGCTCAGATTATTATACATTCCACTGAATAAAAGATGGTTTAGAGAGAGTGAAGGGGACACATGACACATGAATACAACCAAACATTCTACCGATTATAAAATGTAACATTCAGGCTGCATTTTAACCAAAATCTATTTAGAGAACAGACAATACAATAGTACGGAAAAGTAGAACCACCTTGTATACCACAAACATCCAAAATTCCAAGAAGATGACCACCACCACCCTCTGATGCTTTTTGCCTTTCTTCCTGCATTCGATGGATGATACTAGGGCAATCTGGTTTTAACCATTTTTATCCCAAAGGATATAAAGAAATCAACTACCTATTCTATTCTACACATTCTAGGGTAGGCGCTAGTCAGACTCAACTAACAACTGGATGACAAGAAGGTGACTCGTGATCTGCTTTCGTGGAAAAGCCTGGTTGGCCACCAACTCAGTGCTGGTGCATGAGCTTGGCAAGATTAGATTATGGGTCAGAGGATAGGATTGAATCTTCCCAGAAATAAATTATAATGAAGAACAGGAAAAAGCAGTGCAGTACATGCAGGGTTGTTCAAGGGTTCCTGAGGCTCAGACAAAAAGAGCAATATTATACAAGTAAAGACGAAGATTTGACATTAGACAAGTTAGAGCACCCAAGTAAAGGAGTTCAAGGATTAAATTTTGAAAAAGATACATATCCCTTTCCTTCTGCACTCCCATAGTGGAAAGGAGCTGAGATTCTATAAAATAAAATAAATAAATAAAACCTACCATCTATTGTTAAACCTTGAAAGCAGTATCCCGGTACTCCACTTACAAATGATACCCAGTTGATACATTACAGAGATAAGAAAAACACAAAGCTGACCGGCTAAATCACAATGAAGTTGTTGATACATGGACTCACCATTGCATTTACACACAAAATATCTTCTTGATGAGTCTATGAACTACCATGGTTAAAGATTGTTTTAAAAGATTTGGATATTAATGAGATGGTCCAATGAGACTTTACACTGATAATAAATTTGCAATCAATACTGCACATAATCCAGTACAACGTGATCAAGAGCCGCATAGAAGATAGACAAAAATTTTATGAGAAAGCTAGATAGTAGATTGATCTTTTACTCATATATATCTATTGACC
Organism: Tetrastigma voinierianum; assembly: GCA_016808115.1. Taxonomy (NCBI): domain Eukaryota; kingdom Viridiplantae; phylum Streptophyta; class Magnoliopsida; order Vitales; family Vitaceae; genus Tetrastigma; species Tetrastigma voinierianum. The sequence goes on along the minus strand of JAEQBH010001940.1, from coordinate 87,803 downwards.
ACTAACTTGCAAATATTCTCAAAAAGGTTTGAGTAGTACCGAGATTTCAAGCAAGTGTATCAATTGGGAATGAAAACCTTTATTCACTAGCTTGAGGGGAAGTGTGGAAGAATAAAATTAGGAAAGTTACGATTTTGTAGAGAAAACTAGCTAATCCCATGATTAAATTTATTTGTTGTAAATGAGTTAGAAAAGTTTTCTATATAGGTTCTATATATATATATAGTATATAAGCTTATAAAAAGAGAGAAAGGAATTTGATCCCTTTTGTTCTTTAATCCCTCTTCTACACTTTCAATAACCCATCCCAGTCATTCTCACACTAGTTTTTGCTTTCTAATGCATATCCCTTAATGATGACAACATATTTATGTGAGGGGTCCCTTTTTATCCTATTAATCACCAACACACAAAAGAAGGAAAAAGAAAAAATAAAACAGTGTATAACAAGAAAGAAAATTAAACATTCACTCTCTTCAGTGCATAAAATCCAAATTGTCTACTTCAATCACAAAGTTGCATTTATTTGAAAGCAGGTTAGCACGAAAAGAGTGAGATTTCAAATTGGCACATCTATTAGAACTAAATCCTATGGTGTTCAAAATTCTCAATCAAAGAGAACAATGCAGCATTATAACAGTTTCCATTCATAGGGTCAATGCCATATCTGACATTATGAATGAAGCTATTGGCTTATGGATCTGCTTCACACAGTTCTATGATGACTTGCTCCTAGTAATTTCCATCCATATGACAGTCACCCTTTTTCTTCACCTTTACTATAGAAGGAAAATCTACAAAACTTCTCAACCTTAACTTGCTTGAGTTGATCATTTATATATAGACAGGATAGATTTCAAGACTCCTGGTTCAACAACAGAAAATGGTACGTTTCCAGACTGGTCAGAGATTAAAGTGAAATTACTCTTACAACAACTCAGATTTGAAAACAATGGAAAGGAAAAAATAACTGTTTTAAGCCCAGCATGAATATAAGCTAATTGATAAAATGCTGAATATGTACCTTATTAAGCGAACCAACTCTCTAAAAGCAAAAGCATAGGATTTGGATTCAATATGAATATCATGCCTTTAACACCCTCCCTCACGTGCAGCCCCATACTTGCACATGGAGAGTCAAATTAAACTAGACTTTCAAATCAACAAATGGGGAATAAATTGCAAAGAGTTGGTTCGAACCCAGAACCTCTTGCCAAATTAGGCTATGATATCACGTTAAACGACTAACTCTCCTAAAAGCTCAAACTTGTAGAATTTGGATTTAATATGAATTTCATGCCTTTAACATACCTTAATTCTTCAAGTCCAGCTTTTCCCATCAAGAGCAATGAATTGTGCAACATGTGATCCAAAGCCTCCAACAGAGCCTTCCTCAACAGTAATTAAGAAGGAATGATTTTCACAGAGCTCTCTAACAAGTTGGATGTCAAGAGGCTTGCAGAATCTCGCATCAGCAACAGTTACTCTAATTCCAAGCTTTGAAAGAAGTGACCAAGCCTTTAGGCAATTCTGAACCATAACTCCATACCCAGCGAGCAACATCTTACCCTCTGAGACTCTACATGTCAGCACACCAGTAAAAAAAATTGCATTAAGACCAACGGCAAATTTGATGAAACCAGTAAATAAAAGTTATAATTCTAAATTCAAATTTTACATGAGCATAAGGTAGGAGAAACAGAATAAATAGTTCATAGATAATCTGGAAATCATTTCAGAATTTAAGATATTAATTATTAAAATGTCTCAAGACCAAAATTCATTATTAGATGCAAGTTCTGAAATTAGTTCATTCATACAAAATATAAACATTTATGTGCATAAAAGAAATCAGGAAGTAATTCAGTGAATTATTGGCGTCTATTACAGAAATAGAGATACAAAAAAATGTCTGGACATAAATATCAACACATTAAGTAGTTAATATGAGCAAAAGGAAATATATAGGTTATATAGTGATTTACCTCCAATGGGGATTCATTGCCCTCTGGGGACTAATTTCACAGCAGTAAGCCTAGGATATCGGAGGCAAATTGGTCTGTCATCAACATGGGCTGCAGTATTTTCATGTCAAGTAGGCTCATCTTCGTAGATGGTGCCATGACAATCATGTTAGGTAAACAGGACATGAATGTTATGTCAAAGCTCCACAGCGTGTGGGACCATCAGACCCTACCAACCCTGCTTGTAATGGCCAAATGGTGAAATTCTCTGCCGATCGACATCATGAACTACCTAAGGAGACCATAAGAGAAAGATAAACAATTTAGACTGATCATGCTTCTATTACCCAATTTGCAAAGTATGTAATTCATTATTTAATGCAAAACAGAGTCTCATTCCATATGAACTGATCTTGCTTAAAATCGCAATCCATTACAGTTGTAAACTATCCATTTGTAGAGCACACTGACAAGGCAAGTGTGTTCATGTGATCTAAATAATTATCACTGAGTTTTACCTGAGCAAAGTGGATGACATGGTTAAAAATAATTATTGATCTCTTATGGATAAGTAAAAATAAGATGAAAACCACAATCAGATATTAATAAATTCAGAATCTTATCCAGGTCTGTACGTATATGTCTGGACATTAGAGAACGATACACACGAGAAGTTAATGACATGCATGTATGAAACACTTGCAATAATAAGGCCTATTTGAAATCAACAGTGATTGAATAGAGTAGATAAGGGCTCAAAAGAGTGTGTGTGTGTGTGGATAGATAGATAGAGAGAGAGAGAGAGAGAACCTGATCATAAGCTCTCTGTAGGAAGGTTGATGGGATTATGCAAAATGGCTTCAATCCCCCACAAGACAAACCAGCAGAAAATGTTACTGCATGTTGCTCTGCCATTCCCACATCAAAAAATTTGTCGGGAAATTTTTCCTGAAATAGTTGAAGTGGTGGTTCCATTCCCATTCCTGCATGAACTACCACAATGTCTTTGTCCTTCTCTGCCTCATTAACCAAAGCCTCCACAAAGCAATCACTAACACATTCTGGAGGATTTGGTGATAATTCAGATGTGTAGAAACCTGCATTATCATTTAAAGGGAAAATGAGGGCAGCAAAGAGCAAACTAAAATGTGGTTCCTTGGATTCTAAATAATTAAATAACTAAAAAACCACCCATACAACTGTTTAATGGTGAGAATTCATAAGGATAGGGCAGGATGGAGGTGTTTTAGGAGAGCCCCAGCGAAGCAAACTTGCTAACTTTGCAAGCTATGCCTGAGCTCTGTTTCTTAGGCTTGTCATATCTCAGCACAGACAAATTAGACAATACTGAGCTAGACCAAGCTTGATTCATTTTTATCACAGTCAATATCCAAGTTTTCAAGAGTTTCAAAGGAAGCTCAAAAAAGGAATGAAGATCATAGAGGGAAAAGGGGAAAATAGTAGTGAAATACCTTCCAGATGTCCATTTGAAATCACACGCTTTTGGCTAGCTTCTACTCCCTGGTATTCCGTTGTTATTACATGAACCAACACAGGACCAGTTGGATCAAAGATACCTTGTAAAACGAAATAGGCTCTTCAATGTTGTCCATCAACAGGGCCCAATATAATATAAGCCAAGCTCTTCAGAGTGTGATTCCAGTGGGCCCACCATACCACCGGCATAACAGTCACTTTGTAGCTAGTTCATACTGTGCCTTTACCAATTCTCTTGGTAACTCCCTGGAAACAGAAGCCAAGACTGTGATGGTAATGAACACATAAATTTTAGCAGCCAGTTCATGACATAAATAACTCATGTAATGAACAAAATAAGAAAAATTAGATCATTTGATCCTTATCAGAGTTGTTAAGATCTTGAATAGAACCCAGTTATACACAAGTTCCTCATGCAACTAATGTAACATGAAGTCATACTTATAATGCAATTTGTGGAATTCTTTAACACCAGAATCAGTAATCTTAAGTCACGAGTTTGAGTTTACTTTCCAATATTTTCTCAAATCCTAACTTTTGCAAGTGCCACCCTTGAGGTTTGGCTCAAGTGGTAAGAGGTAGGGGCAGATTATGGGAGGTTCCAAATTTGAGTTCCAGTGGTGATACAAAAAGTAAAAAAAAAAGGTTTATCTATTAAAAAGTATATATGATACTGCTGAATATTCCTGAATACCAAATTGTTATGAAACTAACTCGACACAATAATCTGTGGATACTATACCCAGTGATTGTCCTATTGATCAGATACCAAGATCTTGCACAACACACATTCCCAAAAAAAAAACTATAGTAAATGCCAATCATTCCTTATTAACAATTTATCCTTGTTCTCAAAAACAACAGCCCCTATAGATTTATTTCTATCTCATTGGAAGGAACATCAAAGGCATGCATACCCTTAGCAGCTTCCTTCTAAATTTTTCGAAATGACTCACTGACCAGATTTCTGGTTAGGGTACTGCTAGACAGGGGCATTAATTGCGTAATCTGACCATCCTCAGCTGTAAAGAATGACTCACTCATCATTTAATATTATCACCAAGGCTTGAGTCCAAATAACCTGCATTGCTCATTGCCTCGTAGAACCCAACGAAATAGTTGATCCATTGCTAATCATCAGAATCATATCGCTCGCTTTCCAAATCTCGAGCAACTGCCATGCCTGAAATGAGAACAGTTAATGGGGTTAAACTCGCTTTCTCAAGCCCAAAGACAGTAGCTAAACAGCGCTGGGGAAATTTTCTAAATTTTCAGTCGGAGCCAGTGGTAATAGAAGATTTGAAAATCAAATCATCCAATTCATAATGCCAGCACTATAATAAATTTAACTAGAAATGTATACAGAAAGCATGTGGATGATGTGTGATTCTGTAAATTAGATAACAAGGAAATTTTTTCAAGGAAAGCAAGCATGAGTTCTCAAAACTGGTCAGTTATCCTAAAGTAATGGGCAACTAAGAAGGAAAAATAGAGAAATCATACCAAGTCCGGCAGAAATACTGCTGCATCCATGCCCTGAACCAAATGGGTCATATTCACTCTCAGAACGAGATGTAAAACCTGAAAGACCTTCCTTTTCTCTCAGTGTATGCATGAGAGCTCGCCTTCCAGTGAGAATTTAATGTGCGTATGTCTGCAAACCACCACTTTGAAACCATGTTCAGCTACCAATTAACAGAAAAGCTAATATGTTGTGTCTATATATATATATTTGCCAATCCTTAACTGAAACCAAATAGAGAGGTATTGATTAAAATCTTACCACTTCCCCCACATCCCAAAGTATCTTGTCCATTGGAGCATGGAAAATGTGGTGAATCGCAACTGTCAGCTCCACCACTGCCAGACTGGCTTTAAAAGGTTTTTGCAATTTTGACATCATACAAAACAACTCTAAACGGATTTCATCAGCTAATTGTTTCAGCTCCTGCACAGACCCAGTTAATTGAGCAAATGTCACTACAACATGACAAAGAGTCTAAAATTTTGAGAAGAAAAAAAAATATCAAGGGAAAGCTCATAGTTTAACCTTAGAGTCAAATTCTTCATGAATAGGGGTTTTCAAACTACGTCGCATGGGGTCGGGATTCTGTCCCAGAAGAAATCACCATAGTCAGGTAGGGAACATATTTGACCAACATACCCCTGCATAAGAATCATATTTACACACTCATTAAACAATGGATTACTGTTGTTTCAACCACAAGGTTACGTATTTTCAACAATCAAGATTTATTAAATGAAGGTAAAAGAGAGGGATACAAATATTTCTTTTTTCATGAGAAATGACCATAGTTTTAAAAGACGCACTTAATGTGTGCCTAGGCTCAAGGCACAACCACTCCCTAGTTATAGAGCCTCGCCTTCCAAGACATGCGCCTAATCGAAGAGGCACGCCTTATAGACTATAACTTCTTCTGTAAACACTTTTGTCTCTGAAATTTCATTTATACATTGAATCATATAATTTTCTGCTTACATTTTTCATTTGAATTTTCTTTAAATTCTAGATTTTATTAATATAATTATACTTTGAATCATATTTATAGTATCTGTTGTGCATCTAAGGTCACATTTCACACCAATAAAGTTCTAGTCTTTGCGCCTGCTAAAGGTTCATAAGAGGCCTTTGCACCTTGCACTTTTAAAACTATGGACATGACATGGAATCATAAATCAACCATTGCAAACCTTGTTATTACCATGACTAGTTTTTGTCGCAACATGGTTGAAGAGCTTCAAAATTTTCTCTATTCAGAGATAAGAAAGAACGGTTCTCAACCATTCATATATTAATCCGTATTTAAGCCTTATATAATAAATAGAGCACCGAATTTACAATCAAGATCATTTTCAACAAATACGTTGGCCAAAATGGAACTAAGTCATGGGATTCAAATGGCTGAGCCGACTAAACTTTTACATTCCTGAGTAAAACATTTGAAATTACATATTAATGCCAAAATATCAAGTCTAGGCATTCTAGTTTAAGCACTCTACTTCACCATCCAACTCCTCCTAACAGATGATCATAAGGTTTATCTCAATGAATAGAATGGTCAACTGATAGTACATTTGGTTTGCTTTTGAAAAGTTTACTTGATAAAATCATATTAGCTGTGACCCACAGCAAGAGATAAATAAAATCTTTTGCAAAACTAAAGACAGCCACGTGATAAAAGAATCACTGTGTCCTGACACCAGGAATGCCCACTGTGTCACACCCAGATCCACGCAAACCCAAAGCCTCTAAAAATAACAATTTAAGATTCTGATCGATTCGATATTCGAAGATTGTCAAACATTATTCATTGCCAAAGGTGATGCAACCTGATTTATAGGAAGCAACCATACTACCTACTAAATGGCGCTGATGGGAGCAATGGAAACAAGCATCTATCTTTGTTTTTCTTTTCGAGATCATTATGGTAATGGAGAAAGAAAACCTACTTCATTCCACTTCCTAGTTTAAATATCTTCTTAAAAGTTTCTTCCAGCAAATTGGACTTAAATTAAAACACCACCCCTCCTTAATCACAACAAAAACATCTTGGTATCCATAATTCATTAAGGAGAAAACCCAAATTTGTGAACAACAACTAACTCAAAATAATTGAAGATTCAAACATCTTCCTAAGCTTCCAGCTGCCACACCCTTCACCCCACCTGCTCACCCAAAACCAAATTCAAACATCTGTGGCAGTTTGAACATGATGAATTATCACCATGATTAACAATCAAACAGACTTCTCACAAAAAAAAAATCTAGCAGTTCAGTAAGCAGATTTTTCATGTCAGAATAGGTTATATGCCAAAAAATATGCAAGTTACAATATCAATCAAAATGGGCTGTTATGAAACAAAGAATACTTCTAAGACACTCTGTTACGAATTTATAATATTTATTAACCTTGTCCTACATTTATGATCAATAATTTCAAGATGATCGTCAAATACTTTTCAAATCACTGGAATATCTATTACATTTGTTGATGTGAATATAAATGACAGGAAACAGAGGGAAATTTTGAATACCCTGGAAGAGGTTGTGGAAGATGACCATGGGTATAATCTCTGTCTCGAACACTCCACTCTGAGAGGTGAAAATTATGTTTTGTTTGTTTTTGGACAAGCCCTACATTTTTCTTGGAAACTGGCGGTAATTCAAATGGGTACTGAGTACAAGCAGTAAAATTCTTAAGAAAACAGAAACTCCAACCTCCAATTCAAAAATTCATCAAATCTAAAAACAATAACAGTGGTAATTAAGTGATAACAATTCAACTAACATGAATGTGTAGTGCAAGGATTATGAAAGCCAAACAGAGATAGATGGAATTACAGGGGGAAATTGTATTGATATATGAGAATTTGAATGAATCTTGAAAGAGAAATAAATAAAACCCAAACCAGAAAAAAGCTGAATTACTGAAAATATATTGGTGGTGAGTGTCTGAATTATAAATACAGGAAGACAAATATTAGAAGAATAATCTTTCATGTTTTGTAGTATGTGGGCCGCATCCGAGCATAGTCTAATGAAACCCTTTTTTTTAAATTAATTTCCTCAATTTTAATTTTTCTTTCTTTTTTTTACTTCTAAATACTTAATTTGAAATGCTCTACCACTAAGCTATGCATGATGGGTTTCAAATTTTTCTTATTTTTCTTTTTTGTCAAACCAAGAAAAGTCAAGAATAATAGAGACGTTTTTAAGACATACTACATCCAAAATAATTTTTACACGAATTTGAAGAGTATCACAATGGCGAAAACCTTTTACCACATAATATAAATATATTCCCACACATTCTAACTCAACACCACTTGTTAAGTTTACTAAGTCCTCTTTCAATTTTTTTCTTATTTTTACTTAAACCAACTTTTAAATTTAAATTTAAAATTTTTAACTTTATAACATCCCTTTAGCATTTACTCATATATATACTTTTGCTTATTACAATTAAATATTTTGCTCACAAGTATTCGAGCAAAGCTAATTTTATCTCGCATCCATTACATCCCTTATCACTTAAACTACATACTTCTCAAAACATACTAAATATCAACAAAATTAGTGCTCCATTTATTTTTTGTTAAAATTAATTATTTAACATTTATATAGTTTTAGATCAATATCGCTTTAGAATATACATTTATAGATTAGTTTGTATTAAATTTTAAAATATATATGAGAGACCAAGATATAAAAAGAAAATATGCAGAGACATGATACACTGTCTCCTATATTAATCATGAAGCTTGAACTTTTCCCACTTGTTCCAAAACTAAAAAAATATTACATACAATTTTCATTTTTAATATTTCCCTAAAATTCAAATTAAATTCAAATTCATACTCACATTTGTATTTTTTTTTCCTTAAATTATTAAAGTTGACGTTTTTAATATGAACAATTACTACATTATAACAAAGAGTTTTATTTTCAAAAAAAATATACTCAAGACAAAAAGGCTCCATCTTTATTTTAAACTAATGCATTGTTTATTTACATAAATGAATTGCTTGATCTTTGTTTAATCTCATCATTTTCAAAAACAGTTTTTATTCATAATTAAAAATCAAAAACAACTTTCATTTTTTATTTTAAGAATATAAATAATATATTTTATGACTTTTAGCTCTTTTGTATTGTTTAATGTTCAGAAAATATTTACATAAAAATGTTAAATTTTTGGCAGGAGAATAATCAAATTGGTTTATAAAGTGTTAGATATTAATAATTTTTTTAAATACATTCCTGAAGAAAAGTTTTATGTCTTGTTGTATCTGGGTGAATTTATTTTTTTCTATTCTGATCCTTACTTTCCTTAGTACAAATGATTCACTCAATTCTCTTTCCTATTTCATCAAGAGTGGCCATTGGCATTAGACATATTTTGATTTAACATCAATTTCGATTCATGCATTGGTTATGATCATATAAAATTTATTTTCAAAGAATTCTACACGAACTGGATTCCCACAAATGATAATAGACTCTATATTAAGAAGTCTATATGCTTTGAATTTGCGTACTAGCCACCAAAAACACTTTAATTTCTAGGTCTTAGTTTAAATATTTGAGAATCAGGGGAACTTTGTGTAATACACACCTCCCACACTTTAAAATATTTAGATTAGTTTTCTTTCCATTCTAGACTCTCATATGGTGATATATGAGTCTTCTTATAAGTTACCCTATTAAGAATGTGACAAGCAAAAAGTAAAGCCAATTTACAGGTTGTATGGCAATCTTGCATGTAAAATCACGATTACTATATCCACTAAGGTCCTATTTTTCTTCTCTTAATCCATTTTGTCGGGTGTAATGGGATATTTTTTGATGAATTATCCATGTTCTTTTTCATTAAAATTGTCAAATTTACAGAGAAATATTCACCACCTCTCGTCACTTCTAATTGCTTTTGATTTTCCTTTTCTCTTTGATTCTCAACATTAGATTTAAACTCAACTTGTCAAAAGCTCACCCTTAGTCCCAACAACACATATATGTAAATTCAGAGAAATCATCTATAAATGTGATGAAATATCTTTTACCACCTCTTGTTAATCTTTCCATTTAATCACTAAATATCATAATGAATTAATTTAACAATTGTGTTTCACGCTCTACACTTGAAAATGATTTTCTTGTTATTTTAGCTTGAACACATGTTTCACATTATCTTTATAACTGCTTCAAAAAATACAATGCAGTCATTTGATACCATAAATTTACATTCCATAATTTAAATGTCCTAACCCAGCATGCCAGTAACCGATGACTCAACAATATAAACAGAATGTTTTTAATTTCATTAATGCTAAGCTTGAAATACATCATGGAATATCCTTCCGCAAATACACCATTTTGATAATATAAATAACTTTATCAAACTCGAAAACAACTTAAATCCCTTTGCACATCGTGATCGTTGCACACTAGGTTCCTTTAATTTCGTGAACATGGAACACATTGACAAGAGGAGTTTCTTGTCCGTAACTAAAGTGAAGTTCATCATTATCGCCTTTTTCCTAGACCTATGTAATCATGATTTCCCATGAGTACTTCCTCTGGTGTTTCCAATTCATTATATGAAGAAAATAAGCCATTACCGCTGCACATGCATCGGCACCAATCAAGAACCAATATGATCGTGGATGCAGCCATGTACACCCCCTCTCCTTCCTCACTGCATTCTTCATAGCAACTAGTTCCTTCTCTCTTTTTCAACCATGTTTCTGTAATGTGGGATTTGAATCTCCAGAAGTGTTGCCTTTCCAAAGAAGTCCGAATCTACATTCTTTAAATGTAAAGACCCTTTTTCCACAACAGAAGGTATCTCTATTCTTCTTGGTCTTCATAATTCCACCATTTTTCTGAACTTTAAGATTATTTGAGTTTTTTCCTTGCATTTGTTTCCGTAATTACTTCCCACAAGATTCAATTTCTGAGAGGCTCTTTGATTCAATTGGTTTTCAAAATAATTTTTGTGATCACGCAATCGATTTTCCATTCGACGGTATGAGTTTGAAATTCTCTATGGTGAAACTTCAGGCCATGTGTGTAACCCACTGTGATTCATTCAGTTAGCGAGGCAATTTTGAAAGAATTGCTCATATTTGTAATGAATCAAAGAAACAACCTGTCTAAATCTCTTAACTGGAACCACATTCAGAGTTCATGGATTTGGATGTGTTATTTTGACTCTGATGGATTAGTATTAACTCAATTATTAAGATTTGTTTATTGGATTATTAAATATCACTATGTAATATTAATACGTAACTCGATCAATTATTACGTAATCGACCAATTAATACAAAGAACTTGTAATGCATTGATGCACTTGACCACCACACGTGAATCAATGATTGATAGCCTAGTTTACTGGGCCTAATTATCTTATGAGTATCTATTTATGAGAGGTCCCCACTCATCGATACTTACTTTCCTCGACTTCCCCATCCAACGGAGATTATGTTTTGTTTGGCACATCAACAGAGCAGCCATCTTCTCTCCTGGCCAACAGTCACCACTTTCTCGGGAGAACTATGGATCCTACTTTGGTGTCGCACACGCTTTGAGTCCCACTTTGATGTGTGTATGAACATGCCATATTATTTAAGAAGTTTTTTTTCCAACAATTGGTATCGAGTCAATCGATAACGACTGTTACTGCTCATCCAGATGAACCCTGTTTAATTGTAGAAGATCGGGAGATTTACTTGTTTTATGTGAAATTTTTACTTTTGTGGTTTTGTTAATCTCACATATGAGTCTCATTTCGATATGTTCCTGAATCAAAAGGTTTGTGATTATACTGGTCCTGGAACCTTACCGTGGATTACGGTTTAAAAAACCCTTGTTGTTTTTCTTCTGATTCACACATCTCCGGCGATATTTCGTAAATTCTAAAACCTAAATCATATCACACAAATGGCGGAGAAATAGAGTTCGTAAACTGGTTTGCTTGGTCTAATGACCCGAATCAAAGGAAACCCAAGGGAGATGAAATCCGGGATTTAGTTGTCGCATTTCCTTGCTCTCGTGGGGCCCAAATATTTTTTTATTTAAATTGATGCATTTTGTGATTGCGCAATTGTATATTGATCTTGAACACAGCAATTGCAAAACATTGTAGAAATTAAATAATTTAAATTCTTTTTTAGAATTTTAATTGAATTCATATGAATGTTTGCACTAAAATAATTATACCTCTCTATCATATGTTGTTAGTTAGTGTAATTGTTACATGCAAGAAATTATTTGTTCTAAACTTATGTCACCATACCAGCACCATCGGTATTAGGCCTGGGTGTGACACGAGACCATTGTATACTTATATTTCTTTTTTTATTTGTGATCGTGGACCTTAGGCGTGATCATGATAAACAAGAAATCTGCTTAATAGGCAATGCTCGTCGTACGCATGAATCATTTATTTGTAATCGCATGGTATTATGTTACATGCATATTAAATGTTTCTCTACTCGTGCACTTCATTGCCTATACAATTGACTTCATCAAAACTCTGAATGGGAATTCACTCCATGAGGATTGAAAGAGTCTCTCGATCTATATTTGGCTATCACCAATATAGATTCGCTTTTGGAGTGCTAAACTTTGAATGAGACAAAATTGTGTCAATACTCATTTTGATATGAGACCTCGTGATGCTCTTATTTATCCTAGTAATCCGTGATTCACGTGATAAGCCCAAAGGTATTCTTGATTGTCTCAAAGAGGATGATATTGAAAAAGTCATCAAACTAGTTTAACATGCATTCTGTTCCTGTGCCGACTCATTCGCAAGGTGACAAGCTCTAAATCTCAAATGTCCCTGTGGATGAAAAGTGAGAGCTGAATGGAAAAGGTCCCATGCTTCATTGCTGGCAAATTGAGAAAGTTTAAGTTTGTACTACCTGATGCTTTTGCTGGCATGCTTTAGGGAGATACTTGACAACTGAGTTGAATCATTGAAATGAAAGGCCATGAGGTACTTGCAGCGTACCAAGGACTATATGTTGACCTATAAAAGGCCTTTTACTTCAACTATGCCACTCCGCTATTTCGACATTCTGATTTTAAGCAGTCAATAAACATAAAGTCTACTGCTTTACTTTTGCAATGCAGAAGGAGTCAAGCTTCTTTTGAAAAGTGTTAAACAAACACTTACAGCTACCCCACCATATGGGAAGCAGAAAGTATGTCGCTTGTTACGAGGTTACTTGTCAAGCCATGTGGCTAAAGAAATTGATTTTTTGGCTTTATATTGTTTGTAGAGCATAATCCGCTTTCACTTGTTGCAGTATTGTGACAATACAGTCGCTGCAATACTTCTCCCTAAAACATCAGAGTGCCATTCAAAGACTTGATATAAACACCGTTGTCGTAGAGAAAGTTCGAATTTCGACTGATCAATATAATCACATGTGATATGTTAGTGTATCCACTAACCAAAGGCTTTACCATGAGTTTATCAACGCTCATGTAACCTATATGGGTTTGGTTAAGTCTTTTGATATTTTGATTAGTGGGAGTCTGAATTTGCGGTTTATTTGCTTGGTAATTGTTTGGAGGTATGTATTGAATGACATGTCAATAATAGATTTATTTATATTCTCTGACAAGATTACTGAGATGTTTGACCATTTGTTCGAGAAACGCATATTTTGCTCTTATTCCACCATGCAAAGCTTCCTCATTCATAATCTCTTTACATGAAATATGAGCTTGTTGATGTATGACATTTTTTCCCTAATGGATAAGATGTTCAAGACGCTGAAGGTTTTATATACTGATATCCTTATTATTGGTTGTTATGTGTTTAGTCATAACCTGATATTTTATCATAGTTATATTAATCATTCTTCCTAATAATTGACAATGCCATCCAAGTGGAGAATGCTGTATTTTAATTTTATGGGATTAGTATTAATCACTATTAAGATTTGTTTATTGGATTATTAAATATCAATTATGTAATATTAATACGTAATCGATCAATTATTAATGTTAACACCTTACTCATCACTTAACGACGCATTGATGCACTTCTGACCAATAAATACGTAATCGATGTGATGATAGTCTATGATGGGCTGTGACTATCTATTAAAGATTCATTTACGAGAGGTCCCTACTCTCATCCGATATGAGCCTCTCCTGACTTCTCTCCTCCCTCCCATCCAAAAGGGAGATTATGTTTTTATTTCGTCATATCGATAGAGAGCACCATCTCTCTCCCATTTAACAATACCACTTCTTCTATAAACCATGATCCTACTTCTTGCGCTTATTACGTTTTGAGTCCCAATTTTTATATGTGTGTATGAACATGCTTATATTGCGCATCTACAGTTAAAAAAGTTTTTTCTCTAAATTAGCCGATCTAAGATCAAGTCGATATCAAATCAGGCAGTTAAAGAATTTGTCAAGATTTCTTCTCATTTCTACACTACTCACGTCGCCCAAAATTTTGCGATTTTCGCATGGGAATAGAGATCTCGGCCAGCATCAAACCGTTTAGTCATCCCGAGACTAATGTGATCAGTGATTTGACAATCAAAGGAGACGGATGGCAATAATGATGTATGATCTCTATTCCAATCTGAAATCACCAAAGTATTGAACGTAAATATAAGAATGAGAAGAAATGTAATCGACAAATTTCTTAAGGCGAATTATTTGATTTCAAATTGTTCCCATAGACCAAATTACCATGGATCAAATCCACAACCACAAATATTAGTTTCTGACAGAGATTTAGATTATTGCTTGTTCCCATTCACATAAATATGAGCAATTCTTCAAAATTGCTCTTCTGGGAATGAATACAAGAAGCTTATTTCGTGATAGCTCCACAAAGTTTTCACCATAGAGGAATTTCAAACTCATCTCGCAACTCTAATCGAAAATTTGATTGCCAGATGCAACGTTTTGAAACTACTATGAATCCAAAAGGAAGCTCTCATGAATGATGGAAGTACCGAAACAAATCGAAAAACTAAAATAATCTTAAAGTTCAAAAAATGGTGAATTATGAAGATCAAGAAGAAGAAGTCAGATTCGTCTATTGTGGGGAAAGAAGGGTCACAAACATTAAAGAATAGATCTGCACTGTCGAAAAGGCAACACTTCGGAAATTCAAATCATGAAACATGGTTGAAAAGAAGAGATATAGAAACTAGCTGGGTTATGGTGACAAAATTAAACACATACCGCATCCACGATCTCATATTGGTTCCTGATTTGCAGCCACAAAGGTGAAGGTCCGTAATGACAAAGCACCTAGTTTACATAATGAATTTGAAAACAATTCGTATAGCAATGCTGGGAAATCATGATTCTCAGCTAAGGTCCTAGGGGAAAAGGAACAGTAATGATGAACTTCACTCTAGTTCGACAAAACTCACTTGTCAATGTGTTCCATGTTCCTCAATTAAAAGGAACCTTTGTTCACAATCTATGGTGCGGTGTATGGGGATTGCAGATTATTTCAGAGTCCGATAAAGTTGTTATATCAAAATGGTGTGGTTTGTAGGAAAGGGATATTCCTTGATGTCATGTTTTAACCATTAATGAAACAAAGCTGTTCTCGCTTATATTGTTGAGTCATCCAGATATAAGTATGCTAGTTGTGTGACATTTAAATTATGGAATGCTTAAATTTATAAAATTTCAATGACTACATTAGTGTGCAAGTAAAGATTATAAGTATACATAAATGTAAACATGTGTTCAGCTTTAACACAAGAAAAATCATTTCCATAAAGTGTAGAAACTGAAAACACACTAAAGAATTGTTCATTCTTTATTATTTTAGAATTAAATGGAAGGATTAACAAGAGGTGGTAAAAGATATTTTACTCATTTATGGGATGATTTCTCTGTGACTTTTACACATGTACTTGTTAAGAACTAAAGATGAAGCTTTGACAAATTTAAAAGTGAGTTAATCTATTGTTGAGAATCAAAAGGAAAAGGAAAATCAAAGCAATTATGACAGAGGGTGACATTTCATAGAATCTGACAATTTTTGTGAAGAACATGTAGTGAATAATTCACTGCACCGTCATTTACACTGCAACAAAATGACTAGCGGCAGAAGAAAAAAATAAGACCTTTTAGTGGATATGGTAAATGTAATACTTTATGCAAGATTGCCATACAAACTCATGGTGAAGCTTTACTTTTGCTTGTCACATTCTTAATGTGGTAACTTATGCTAAGACCCTATATCACCAAGGGGCGAAGCTCAGAATGGAAGAAAACCCAATCTAAAATATTTAAAGCAGTGGGGTGTGTAGCATTTATAAAGTCTGAGATTCTCAAAGACTGAACCAGACCTAGAGGAATTAAAGTGTTTTTATGGCTATACATCCAAAGATATAGACTTCTGTTATAGAGTCCAATATTGTAGAATCAGCTCATAGAATCCCTTGAAAATAATTTTATGATCATATTATGCATAGAATCGTAAATCGCATTTTGTTGATCAAAATATATCTAATGCCAATGACCCTCTCTTTATAGGAACAAGATGAAAGAAATCATTTAATCAATGTTAATTAAGAGAGAAGTCAAAGGTAGATCAGAATAGAAACATTTGGATCCTAACTTTGTATCAATGGATCTTATTACTTTGGTAGCTGCAACAGAGATATAATAAAAAGACATTCAACTATATTATTAAACACAATGATGGTTTAAAACCTCAGTAGCTAACGGTTTCAAGATGCAATTTTTATGAAACAAAGTTTGAACATTTAAATGGACTCAATAATGTTTAACAAAGATTGTCTTAGTGGATTTGCCTAAAGGATCAAACCCATAGGCAAATAAATGGGTATTTCAAAGAAACATAATTCGATTGAGTGATTACAAACCTTAAAGATTAGCTACAAAGGCTTTATATACAAAAGAAGGCATAGATTATTTTGATACATATGCCCTGTAGCTAGAATAGTCATCACAAGAATTCTTTTCAACTCTCTGCATTCAAATTACATGCATCAAATGGATGTAAAGACCCGCATTTTTAAAATGGTAGATTTGAGTAAGAGGCATACATGGAACAATCTTAAGGCTTAGCTAACAGTGAAATGAAATGAAGTATGTAAACTGTAAAATCTTTTGTATGGTCTTAAACAAGTCTCAAAAACAATGGCATGAAAATTTGATTCAACAATTATGTCCCTGTCAAAACATAATATCATTATAAATGTATTTATATGAAGTTTAATGTTAAGGATTAGAGCAATAGTTTGTCTACATGTTGATGATACTTATATTTTTGGGAACCAACATGTTAGATAAATGAAACTAAAAAGTTTCTGATTTCAAAATTCAACGAAAGACCTAAAAGAGGTTAGACACTATTTTTAGGAATTAAAGCACACATGAAAAGGGGGTTCATTTTAAGCTAATCTCATTATACAGAAAAGATATTGAATAAGCTCTGAACATCTAAGATAAAAGAAGCTAGCACACCACATCCTAGTAAAAACTTCTGTTATAAAATAATGGTAGATCAATTGAGCAATTATTATAAGCAAGCATAGGGAAGCTTGATGGTATGCTGCATTGTACAAGACCTCACATTGATATTGATGCCGTAGCAAATTCATCAAGATTTACAAGTAATTTAGGTACAATGCATTTGGAAGGTATAGGAAGAGTTATGGGTATCTAAAAGAACTACTATAAGAATGAATCTATCATAGCCAATGCATTTTCCCGCTGTAACAGAATGTTGGTCTGCATGCAGCCGATAAATGTGGCTGTATAGTGGGTTAAAAACTCCGAAGTTGGATATTTGCACACCACGGCAGCTATAGTTGGTATCAAAGAAGCAAACCCGTATCTCACATTCTAAATTTGGAGGCAGAGTTTATAGCTGGGGCTTCGCAGTGGCGGAAGCAGAGTGGTTTAGAAACATGTTAGAATTTCTTAAATTGTGTCACAACCTATGCCACCTATTTCCATAAGACTGTGATAGTAGAGGCTAATATGTGTTCAGTGCTGTAATAATGTTTATAAATTTAAAAGTATAGACATATTAGCCTAACACATGATTATGTTACAGGAGAATTAATCTCTAGTGGTACCATTACATTATTATATATTGTCTCATAGATAATTTGTCAGATCCTTCTAACTAACTCATTATCAAGAGACGGTATGGAGGGACAATCTATAAAGATGGGACCAAGTGAAACTCCATAAAGACAATTAATAATAAACTCAAACTTTTGATTTACCAAAAGTGATCTTAGTTTAATGGGTAATACAAATAAGTTATTGTTAGTTCGCTAAAAGCACCCCTTTAGAAAAATGAGTTCCATACATAAAAGGTTAGTGTTACTATTACAACAAGAGGATGAGTTATGCCTAATAGAATCTTTATGCTCAAAACAAATGCGAGAATATTGAAGAACATCTACTTATGTGAATATGAAGTGGAAATGCCAACAAGAGCTTTATGTGGTTTTATCTTTGATATACCACGACAGATTTGATTGAAGAGTGTCATATAAGTGCTTTGGCTGAGAAATCCTTTAGAAATGAAATAAATATGATGTGTGTTGCATTTTCATTTCCTAATAAAGAAACAATGGTTCAATCCTAAAAGGACACCACTATTTCATTAGCATCTTAAAAGTTGCCATACTAATTGAAGGTTCAAATCCATATATTACCTTCATTTATGCATCATATTTAATGAATGTATTTTCCATATATTACAACCAGTGGGATTGTTAGCAGTTTGTTAATATAAAAACAAGAAGTCCCATTAATGAAAATAAAAGCCATTTAGTGCGATAAATAATAAAGTGTCTGCAAGTACAAATTAATAAAAGGTGCCAAGTGGACCAATTTCCTATGCATCTCATATAGGAGATTTTAAGGAATTATTAATAGTCTTGATAGGGCACTTAGGCATCTTGGGCTTTGAAATTAATAATTATTTTATAGAAATTAATTAATTATTAATTTCAAATTTAATATTATGACTTTAATTAAACAAGAGAAATAATATTTAAATAGTCATGTTCATTCAAATAAAATGTCATGTCTCGTTTAAATTAAAAGTCATGCCATTGACTTAAAATAGTCATGTCTATTTAATCGTATGGTTATGTCTACTATAAAAAAGATAATTTTTTTTTAAACATTCTCAAAAAAAGTTTTTAGGTTTTGTCAGATCCTGGGTAACTTGTTCGAGAAACAATATTGTCCAAGATAGTGTATTTACACGCCAAAACCACTTGATTATTCTCCTCTCACAAAATTTGTAACAAAAAATGTAAACTCTAAAATACTCTAAGAGTGCTGAAAAGATAAAATAGGCTAAAACATTTAAGGTTTACTTACAAACATGTTTTTATTTTATAAAATATTTGGCTATAATTTTTGAAATATTTTATCTCTAACTATTTTTAAAAATAATAATTTTAACAGAGTTCTGAACATTATAAATTAAATTCTGTTTTTGCTTTAATGTATATGAAAATTGTGTTTCAACTTACTTATTTAATAATTTTCTTTGTCAACTTTTTTTCTGGTAGCCATTTTTATTCTTTGCAAAGTGTGCTTTTTTTTTATAATTTTTTGCCCCAAATCACTAATTTCACTTTATTTCCTTATATATTTATCTTCTCAATGTTTCTGCTTATTTTTATCATTTAATCATATACTTTCATACGCATATGGTTGTTATCATCTTGATGCGATGTAGATAATAAAGTAGTTATCTTACTACAATATTTAGGTTTTCATCATTTTATAACGTTTATTTGCGAATAATTCGCTGGTAAATTATACAAATATATACGATTAAAGAAGCACAAATCAAATAAATGATCATCAAATACGCTTATATACTAAAATAATGCGTATTATGTCATAATAGTAATATCAAATGTATAAGTTCAACTATGAAATATATACCGCACGATTCACTATGCCAGTTTTTAACGATGCTAATTTTTTTGCTTCATCGATATATTACTAGTTGAATAAATAAAATTATTTTTTCTTTAAAAACTTATTTCTTTAATAATTTTGAATGTTTTGAAATATCTTTTTATATAAATAATAAGGTCAACATTGGTCCAAGTTCACTCTTCAGCAAGTTCGATTACCTTGAGTATGTGTGTAAGTTCGATTAATCTATACACACAAGTAATTTCACTGACATAAATGGTAACAAAACCCATTTATTATTTTCTTAAATTTGAAAACGATATTTAACTCCTGTCTGAAATACAAAGTAAAATTCGAAACATGTCTTGGAAGAGACAGGACCTTTAATTTTTTATATATAGAGCAGATTAAAAATAAAATATTATAAATCACCCTTATTTTTAAAATAGGTTAATAAATGCTCTCATATTTCAACTTATTTAAGAATAGGTGCCAAATATGCATATGTATGATTGCATAAACTTTAAATTATTTGTTTCATTATCTGTTTATTTTAAGTCAATGATTTATATCTTATAATCTTTTAACTCATTTTTTCCCCTTTACTCTGCCTATTTTTCCTATAAAATTCAAATTATAGAAAGATAAGCATATGGTTCCATTCTACCTTGAAGTAAATTGTATTTTGCTTTACAAGATACTTACATTCTCAATCCTACTGTTTTTTTTATTTCCAGTTTTATATTTATGATGCTTTTTCAATCGAATCAATGAGTGATGTGTGGATTTGTTGTGCCAAATCAACACTCACGATAACTTCTTCCAAAAACGAGAAACAAAAATGATCGCGAAGCCCGCCGTTGCCTTCGATGCTCAAGTCATTTTTTTCCGTAGCTAAGATCAACCGCTAGGGAATCCGCGACCTTTCACCGGCTGGGCTCGTATTTAGGAATACGATCATGACAACTCTTCTCAATGCGAACGATTTGTTGGCTGCATAAGATGTTTCCTTCGCTGGATAAACATACCACTAGTACAGCTTCTTGTTGGATAAACAACATACTCGAATAGCATGTTTCCTCATTTATGATTTATTACTATTTATCCCAGCCTGAGATGATTTTTCTTTCCTTTTTTTTTATCAGAAACCCAGATTAAAACGGAGATAACACGGCAATAATTAAATAATTTACTTCCCAGATTGGTGAGATTTTGTAAGTTTTTCTCAATACGGATTCCTCGTGGCCATCATTTTGGGCAGTGTAAGTCGAGCCCCCGCTGCCTGTCAGATTCATTGGTTACGGGCCTATCAAGCAATACTAGGCTCCACCATTTTTAATCCCGACGAAGCAGTTTCAGATTCGGCTCATACGCCATTATTTCAAAACTCACCACCGTCTAACCTGACCTACGAAGGTGAGGGCAAGGGTCAGACGCTTCGATCAAGTTTCGATACTCCACGGCCATCGTGAAGGCTTTGACAGTGGCTTCACGCTGTCCCACTGCCCGTGATATGATGGCTTCGATTTTCACATGATGGCTGACTTAGCTTCCTTAAAAAGTCCTTCACCACAGACTTTGTTCTCGCTCAAAGCTTTTTGCTCGCGTTTAGAAGCCTTTTTTCTGAATCTGTCCACTAGTGTCAGGATCAAGTTTTGGTCCCCGGGAGTATCTTGTCAGTCAGGTCCCCGTCCTGCTTCTCGGGCCTGTACGCTCTTTTCTTCTCCTCCGTCCTTGACACTTGAAGTCTGCTGAGGTCCCAAGGCTGCATGCTCCATTGTGGCCCTGCACATTTCCCTGATTCTTCTTCCTTCGGTCGACCACTCCAACACCCACGTCCCGTTTCTCAGGCACAGAGCAACTCCGCCGAGGTGTCTGGGCTCAAAATGGGACCAGACTGGGGAACGGAGACCTGGATCAGGTTCACCGGCCACCACTGGGAGCTCCTTTCCTCGGGATGCTGGGAAAATTGTCCAAATCCTGATTCCAGCAGCTTCAACATTCGAGGCCATCATGCTGTAATCCACAGAGATTGCAGGGTCTTGTACTGGTCGAACCCTCAGGACAGATCTTGCGGCTCCAGATGGGGTCCCAGTTGAGGTCCGAAGCCAGGTGCTCTGACGCTGACCACCTACCGCCGGCTGAAGTGTTTAAGAGTGAAGGCTTTTTTGAGGTGGCATTCGAGAACCGCCTCCACTTTCCTCGGCACCATTTTTTTGATAAAAAGGGTTCAGAAGATTTAATGTCTCGTCTCTCAGCTGCTTCTCCCCTAATCCTCTTGGGTGTTCGGTCAGAATGTCAGACAAAGGCTTTGGGTAATTCTTTAAAGATTGTCCTACTTTTATACTTCTTCACAGATATCGGCTGCCTTCTGAAGACCTCAAGTCGCCCAGAGTTCACTCATTTGCACTCATCTTCCACGTTCCTGAATATTGAATAGTGGTCATCACCGAGTGCATATTAACCTTCTGATCTGAGAGGACACTATGTTCCTCGCCGTGATGGACCACCCCAGAACTCACGAGCCTCGCTCTTGATTTCAGTTTTTTCAAGAAGAGGTCATAGGATATTCTCGTTATCAGCTAAGAACACATGGCCTTGCAGTGTGTGTTCTTCAGACTTGATCTTTTCAAAATTCGTAAGGACAAGGAGGAAGTAGTTATAAGTGCTCGCGTGTTTACTCCGAAAGCCTACATCAGTCGAACATTTCTGATCGCCCAGGAAAGCAGGTCCGCCCCAACTCATTTTCCGAGATCCTCTCCACTGGGGGCAGCTGATCGTTCCTCAACCCTCCTCACCGCCCGTTCTGAGCCTCAATGCTAGTTTCACACGGGGAGAGAGTCTCCGCCCGGCTCAGAGGTGCCAGTGTGAAGAGAAGAAGCAGTTTAAACGGAAACCTCCAGTCGTCAGAGAGAGGCCAGGCCCTCTCAGCCTCGGGCACACTTGGGAAGGCGGGCGCTTCCCCGCCGGTCCGTCGTCTGCACCGAGACTTCGCGGAGTGGGGCAGATGAGCCCTCGGACGTTCTCCCATTCCCCGGGTCTCGAGTCCACGTCGCGCGCCCCGCCCCCTCCTATAATGTCTGACCCAGGTGACTGGGAATCCAGACTCGCCGAGGCCACAGGATGAGGACTCTCGCTTCTCATGCCGAGCTCACCGCCGGTCAAGTTTCTCCATCCCGCCTGACGAACTCGTATGTGGAGGCTCTGGGCCTGCCGAGGAGGCTCCTCGTGTCACGCCCAAACTCCACCATAGGGTACGCTAATTCACACCCTCGCCAAGCCTTTGGCCTAAGGCCTGAAGTGCGAACGACATTAACCTTTCCTCAGAATCTTGGATTTTTGTCAAATTGCTTCAAGCACTGCTCAAAGTAAACAAGAACTTTCTAAATTCATTAATTTTCTCCCAAATTCAAAATTTCATGCCGACAAAAATTACTTTAAATATCTAAATTCTCACTATGAATGTTGGTGCATAAAGTCGTTTTAATATAACAATATTTGGAATCTCCAAACTAACTGTACTTCCAATACAGTGAATATTATATCCAAGTGGGATTCTCTCAATTAACTTTCAAACTCAACATTTCTACATAAACAAGAACTTTATTAGTTCAACATGATCCAACATAAAGTTCTAATCAAATCCTAATGACGCATTCCCAACCCATATACCCATCACCCGCGAAACTAAAGTACCGAAAATATTACTAACGTAATGAGAGTTGAGCCCAAAGTTCAATAAGAACACTAATACATTTTCGCTGGATCAAAAGTTTTTCAATCACATATAACAACAGGAGCTGTTTTTCTACTCAAACTTTAAATTCAAAATAAGTTATAATGATTATAAAATTTATTTCAAAACATTCTCACATCCATTTCAAATCAATTTCATATCAAATGCCACCCTAAACAATTTCATATCAAATTTCGATTCAAACACTTTTGTTATCAAGTCCAAAATCAAATACATTTTAAACATATTTTTTCCTGGTCATCACATATCAAATGGTGTCCAGCTATGCGAGACTTTCAACGGTAGACAATTGCAAATCGTTGCTTTTAAGGTGGATTTGAACCAAATAATACTTAGTAATTAGTAACCTCAACCGAAACTCCTTTAGAGACTGTATTCAAATCATATATTCACACTAAGGAATGCAAAGGTAAACTATTATTCCCAAGGATAAGGGTCAATAGTGTCAACTATTATTCCCATTGACAAGACCGAATCCAACTGCAGTCAAATATTTCATTCAAATAAATTAAAAACATCATATTTCTACATTTTATTTAAACAAAACAAATCTAAAAGTACAATCATACAAAACCATTTTTTTGATCCACAGATCAACAAATAAAAGTAAACTCTTCATAAACCAAGATTATAAGTATAATTCAGTTAAAACAATTCATCCTCAAACAGTTAAAACAAATAATTTTCTTTTAAAGATCTCAGATTAATATCCCTTACCTCAAATGAGTACTGCAAAGCTCAGCAGCGTTAACTGCGAATTTCACCTTAATGAAATATTTATCCTAAATAATAATAAGGAAGAAACTATCATCATTACTATTTATTCTTAAAACTTTCATAATTTGATATTCTTAAAATGATATTATTTTTAATTTTTAATCCATAATAATAAAAGTTAATGGGTTTAATATTTATAAAATTTGTGATTTATGTTTTTTATATCAACATGATTTTTGTTCACCTAAACATATTGGACAAATTCATTCAAATACACTATTTAAATTAGGTAGTTTTACAAATTTTATAAAACCTTATATTCCTTTTCGATCTGGTTTTAATAATTTATTTATTTTATGTTTTAATCCGAACTACAATATTTTTTACTTGAAAGAAATAATATTAATACTTATTTACAAATTATTATATTATTACACAATACCATATAACTTTTACCTAACAATTATCATACTTTAATAACAGTGAGTTATTAACTAGATTCATTTCATATTTGCTAAATAATATTCTAATCATAATTCTTTATTTAATAAAATCTCAACCTTAATAAAATATTTACTCTGCTAAAATACACATATATTTAAATATTTATCAACATATATTTATACAAATTCAGCCTTTTTTCTTAAATTTATCTTATTTGCTTATTGATTTTTCAAAATGATCCTTAAATACTTTTTTCATTCTGTAGACTAAAAGAATCCAAGATTTATTGCACCAATTAATTCTTATTTTATTATTATTTTTTTTTTTAAGAACTAGAGTATGAAATCTAAATCAGACTTTTAAGGGGTTGACTAAATTGAAAGAAAATTAAAGACCTATACCAACAAATCTAAAAAATAAAATAAGCATTGACTATATTCAGATAAATTCCTTGTTTCTTCAAACTCCTTGGGACCAAAGCCGCACGTCCTCAGAATTCTTAACACAGAGAAATTCAGCAATAATGCAAAGCGATTTTCTTTTCTCAGTCTCCAATTTATAACTAGGTATCTATTAGAAAATTACCTTTTACCTCTTCCATTAAATTAATTAATTAATTATACTAATAATAATTAAATTATCATTATTATTTTCATAACGTATGCCTATAAAAATCTCTCACATTATTATTTTCCCTGCACCTATTCATACAAATTCC
This sequence comes from Tetrastigma voinierianum, assembly GCA_016808115.1. Lineage (NCBI taxonomy): Eukaryota > Viridiplantae > Streptophyta > Magnoliopsida > Vitales > Vitaceae > Tetrastigma > Tetrastigma voinierianum. Next base: position 62,250 of record JAEQBH010001940.1, on the reverse strand, counting down.
TCGTTATTATTATTTTCCATTTACTCACAAATTGTCAATATTATTTTCCTGAATTTATACCTATACAAATTTCTTGAGCACCGTTTTCGCTTCGCGAAATCCACCAGACGCCCGGAAGTGCTTTCGCCGATATTTTTCTTTATTGTTTCACCGCGTTAGCCGACTTTTTCGCGCGGCTACCATAGCGCTTGACAATGAGGGCCAGCCTCATCAGGTCACGCCAGTGGCGGCAAGCCTTACAAGGCTAAGGTTGCTTCCTCGACCTCAGAGGTCGGTCTCGCCGACAGGAACTGACCGAGGAACTTTGGTGGAACACAAACCGACTAAGCACCCTTCTGCGGGTGGGCGGGCTAAGCAAAGCCGAGGACAAAGAAAATGAGGCCCGAAAAGGATGGGCTGGCCCGTGAAGACGAAGTCGCGGCTAGCCAGAGAGGTGAGAGCATAGCCACAAGGGTGACTCAAGGGGCCGCACGGCGGCCTTAGAGCCGGCCCGTCAAGAGGCCCGAGGCGGGTAACCCCATGGAATGCCCGACTGAGGAGCCTCAGCTCTCTACGGACCATGAGGGAAGGAGGTCGGCCAGCCTGAGGGGCTGCTGATAGTGAGCTGAAGACAGAGGCCCGGTACCTTGGGTCGGCTTCGGTTTACACTCTTCAAACGCCGGGCTCCCCGGCTTTCCAGACTCGGGAGTTCAACATCCAACTTTCCTGAAGAGAGGAGTGTTGGAAGGATCTGCCTTGAGGGCCGAGGCAGATGCGGGCTACCAGGCAGCCAGCTCCCCATCAGGCTCCCTTACCACGATTCTCGGTTCAGTTATTTTTGCTTTCGCTACCGGCCCGCCGCTCACTCTCTACCGCAGCCGTGCCCACCGCCAAGCGCTTAGGCTCTTTCTTCTGTATCTTAGCGTGAGCCCGGTTTTTTTGTATTGCTTTCCGATTTTGACTATTTGTTGATATACCAAGATTCATCGACAATTCCCTTCGCTCCTTCCGTCCCGTCGATCCCAGCCTCCCCGTCCCGCCACCCAGGTCTCCCAGAGAAGCAGGCTGCACCAGCCATGGGCTCCCGAGTACTAAGATCCCAAGCTATTGGGCTCTTGAGCGCAAGATCCCGAGCTGCCAGGCCCCCGAGCATTAAGATCCTCCTCCAACCGAGCCATCAAAGGGCCTGGGAGCTAAGACCCTCCGAGCGCCAGCAAAGCCCACAGTCGAGCTACCAGCCCCCGGTGGCGCGAAGACCTCACAGCTGCCAGCTCGCAGGCCGAGCCATCGCCTCAAGTGCCAAGATCCTCCCATGTTGAGTTTCACAGGCTGAGCTTATTGGTCGCATGTATTTCGTTTCGAAAGCTTTGCGTAATGCAAACTGGAGCTATCAAGCCCGGTTAAGATATTCTCGCGCTACCGCCTTTCGGTTGTTAAGCGTAGTAAATCGAGCTATCGGGGCTCCCCCAGCCATGGCTCCATGGCTACGGCCTTTTTGAGCTGTTAAGTTTGCAAACTGAGTTATCGAATTCTGAAGCATGGCTCGTGGTTACTGTATTCTCGAAGCCGTTATGCTCGCAAACCCGAGCCACGGCTCCTGAAAGGGCCCGCGGCGGTCAGCCTTAGCTGCGCACCGCAACCGAGCTACCGGGCCCCGAGCCACGGCCCTGTGGCGCTTGGCTTTCCTGAAAGCTGTTATTGCGCTCCGCGCACCAGCCACCGGGCTTTGAGCCGCACATGGCCCGCGGCTACTTGTCCTTCCTGAGCCGCGGCGCTCGCAACCGAAAGTTAACGGGTCTCGGCGCTACACGTCTTCAGCGGGCTACTGACCTTTCGTCGCTAAGCCCGTAAACCGGCCACCGAGCCCTCGGTGCCAGCATTCCGTGGCTACTTGGCCTTTTGAGCTGTTAAGCTCTCAAACCGAAGCATCAGATCCCGGCAGTTCGCGCGGCTCGTGGTTGAAGACATCTTCGGTCGCTACGCCCGGCAACCGAGCCATCGTGCTCCCGGCGCCACACGGCTCCGCGGCACGGTCTTATTTGCTTCAGAACCGAGCACCCCGCGATCCCCGGAGCCAGCACGTTCGGGGCCACTTCGGCCTCCCGCCGCCGGTCCGCGGAAACCGCCGCCAGCCTGGCTACATGGCCCGCGGCTACCGCCTTGAGCTGCAGCCGCAAATCGAGCGCACAGTTTCCCGGAAGCATGGCTCGCCATTTGGCCTTCCCGGGTCGTTATGCTCGCAAACCGGCTACCGGGGCTTCTAAGCTACATGGCTTCGCGCGCTACTTGGCCTTTCAAGATGTTATGCTCGCAAACCGAGCTTATCGGGCTCGAGCACGGCCTCTGCGTCACTCAAACCCTTTCGCCTTCCTTCCCTGAAAGTATCGGCGACGCCGCGATTTATAGAGAATTGAACTGACGTTGACTTCAAGCTCCTGGTTCTTTATAACAACAAATAATTTATGTGATGGTGCTTATGCTTAACTTCATCCTTTCTGCATAACTAAGTCCTGATGAGCGAAGCGCCAAGCTTCGTCACGCAGGTCCGTCAATGATCGTATCATCGCTTGTCTCATACCTACCACGGTAGAGTGTTTTTCCCCTAGTTCCCTCCCTTGTGGAAATGTGTCGTTCCTTTGTGGCTATGTCCAATGACAACCGTATGAACGATCCGAGGAGCAAGGTACCTGGAAAACTTTTTAGGTTCATTTCTTCCGTTTTTTTTTTCTTTTTTCCTCTTTCTCCTTTTTTTTTCCTTCTCCTTTTCCCTTCCTTTCCTTCCCCTTCTCTTTCTTTTCGTACTCTCTTCTTCTCTTTCTTTCCTTTCTTGTGATTTTTGGTTTTTTGTCTGACAGGTGTAAATGCATGTGAAGAATGATTTTGCTTAACTATAATTTTGAGAGAGCCTAGCGGTGATTTTTGTAATTCTCCTGAGGTGGCTGTAACCCTATGAATGTAAATTTGTCTAATCACAGTTCCTTCTTAAAACAAAAGAATTAAAGATCGTGAATACACTTTTTCCACCCAGCCCTCTGCAGTCAGCTCTCCTGGCTTTATCATTGTAACTTATTTGCTTCTCAGTCCACCCATAATATCAAACAACTTAAAAATGTAAAATAGGTGTTTTTTTGAAATCGATGGTGAATCTTTACATACTAATGCCTGGGGTCTTATTACAGAATCGCTTGAGATGTTCACTGCTCCATACAAGTGTGGTTTTTCCTCTTTCCTTCCGGCTGAGCTCATAGTTGCTGTGCTCCGGAGCCATGCCAGATACCTATATAGGGCCCCTTCCTAATAGTCCAGCTTCCCATGTGCAAAGGTCCTTTCCGTTGGTATAAGTTTTTCAGAACTAGGTCACCCGGGACTTAATCTTGGCTTGACCTTGGTCACACCTCGCCATCTCCCTCGTGATAGTCTTCCATACGCCATGATCTTTCTAATGTTTTCTGTGAGACCCGTGTTTGTAAGGACCCCTCAGGTTCGACATGCCTGTTAGGTTCAATCCTCTTGGAGATTTTAGTCTCGACCTCGATCAGGTCTACTCGCTTAGTGCCAAAGGCCGTGAGCGAACTGGCTCTCGATGTCATTGATCAAGGCAGAGTTCAGATGCCCATAATACTTATGGGGAGGTAAAATTACCCATTTTCCTTTGTGTCTTCCATACTGTTTTCGGGTTGCCTTTTAGAGTCCTTATAAGGACTTCACTTGTCCATTGGATCATGATGAGCTGGAACAGTAGTGTTCTTGATCCAGTCAGCAGAAATCTTCTAAACTTAGATTGTCAAATTGTTTCATTATCACACCAGGACCCTGATCCCAAACCCCGTGATATTATAGAACGCCAGACGGTTAGCACTTTGCCCGCGATGCCAGCAGGTCTCGCCGCCCATTTGCAAAAATAGTCCATGGCCACAATGATAAATTTGTATCGCCTTCCATAATGGGTAGAGGTCCCAATATGTCTAGCACCACACCGTCAAAAAGGCCAAGGGCTTCGATCAAGCCGCACGGCCGTATCGGGCACGATCTCTGCGATGTTCGGCTGCTTGTATTTTCTAACTAGCTGGCTGCAGCCTTTGAGCATTGTGGAGCCAAGAGGTACTCTACCCCAGTGGTTTCTTGCCGCTGTCCGAGAGCTCCGGCTGTGGCTGCCACACATGCCCTCGCGGTACTTCCTCCTCAGTATGAAGTCGGGCGCTTCTTCCCACGCAGATCCAAGAACACGCAGAAGAAGCCTTCGCTTAAGGGTTCCCCAATGAACGGTGAATTTGCTAACCCGCTCAGTTGACGCCTGGTCGCTTGGCAATTTACCACCTACCAAGGCACTCCAAATGGGGTCCGATCCAAATTTCGGCCGACATCACAGGAGGACTTCTCCTCGCGCCAACGCTTACTAAGGTTCCGAAGGTGCCTGAACAGGCATCGCCCGCCCAGTCTTTTGTGAGGTCGTCGCGCTTGCCACGCATTAGCTCGGGAATTCTTCGATCTTGGCACATATGTTTGACTTGAACTTGTAACAACTTCCTTAATCGCCAGATTCAGACATAAGATCATCTTTCACCCTCCGGCCTCGTAGGAGTCTTCTGGTCCGTTTACTACTACTGGGAGTCGCTGGTCACCCTAGATGATCCGCTTCATGAAGTGGGCGTAGGTTGAGTCCAGCCTATGATACTTCATATTCGGGGCCATATTGCAGGCGCCGAAGCTGACCGAGGGCGGACTCAGATACCCATCCCGTCCGAGGCGTGGATCAGCCTGCATAATCGCCCTCGGGCGTTAGCGTCCCGTCGACCTGACAATTTCCGTGATGGGGAGGCCTGCGCGCCTGCAGCTCAGAGATCAGGGCCGGAGTGAATTCTGCGATGAAATCCTGCCAAGACATTTTACCGTCTCTACTTGTTACGGATGTTAAATTCATCAAATCTATAGCCCACTTCATCACTCTTCCGAGGTTTCGTTTATGCAGTATTCGCTTTCCATCGGTTCGGTTGGACTTCGAATTTTATGAGCTGGAAGTAAGGTCGAAGTTTTCTGGATGTGGTTACCAATGTGCTAGGATTTAAGTCGCATCTCGTACTCTTCCGTCTCTCGCAGCTCGGATGCAATAGCAGACTGTTGCCGACCCTCGTCCTCGCCTTTACCAAGGCGCACTAGAAGTTGCAAAGTCTCAAACAAACTGGCAGAGAGTGAGGAGTTCTCCTGAGTGGCCACTGCACTAGGAGTCAGGTTTTGGAGCCGTACCATGAACCCCTCCCCGGCAAAGGGCCCCTGAAGGCCTTTTTCAAAACTCAAAGAAATGCCGACGCTTGTCGCCGGCCCCAGACACAAAGGCCAATACAATATTCTCCATATGTCAAAGAATGCTTTTAATGTTTGATCTAGAGGCAACATATCGCTAACGACCTTATCTTATACGGTTTGCCTCATTCCTGTTGTTGATTATAAAACCTGAAGAACTTCCGTAATGGAGACTCCGAAAAATAAGACAATATTAGCTTCATATTACAGCTTTTCACACGAACGCCTACCAAATGGGTTATGTGGAGCTCGCTTCATCGACGAATCAAGATGTCGTCGAGCATATACCCCATAAATGTCCCACTTGTTTATGGAACAACCTCGCTCACCAAACAAGTGTGCGCTCGCATTCTTAAACAAGGGCATTACTCGACAACAAGAGGTTCCCTCGACCTCGCTGATAAATGAGGCCCTGGTCACGTCCATACTCGACCAGTTGTAGCCCAAGAAGGCCCATGAAGGCTAAGGAGTTCGTGATCGGCCATAGGTCACTATGAGATCAACTACGTGGGCCATCCTTGTGCACTTTTTAATATCTCGTGAAATCATGCAAAGTCGCTTACCATTATTTGCTTTTTTTGACAGAATAATGCTGGCCAACCATTCCGTGGTACCTACTCTCCTGACATTCTCACCGGATGAGCTTGATCACACCTTCTTCATTAATCTGCTTTCCTATTTTCTCTTGCAAAACTCTTCTCTTTGGCTGATCAAATTATAATGAGGAATGACGTTTAACCTCACGGTGATCACCGCGGTCGACCCCACCCATGTTCACAGCCAGCGACATCATGTTCGCTTGAGTTGGATGAGAGAGCTTCGAGCGTCCATGCCAATCTTGACCTTACATGAGTGTGTTCGGCCGGTCATCAGCCAGGCTCTTCAGATCTTTCCAGAGGGCGCAGGTCGGTGGTTATCGCCCTCGCATGTCGAGCTCTCATCGCATAGATAAGAAGTCGACCGTATTTTTGTTTCACTGATGCTGAGAACATCGCGTCGTTTCGACCATTCCTTTACTCCATTCGCAATGGAAATCTCGACAACCATGATGCAAAGAGGTAGGGTCTTGCATGGTATTGAGAGAGGGGCCTACCTAGTAACATGTCAGAGTGCATCAAAGGTGGCGATTATGAGGGAATTCACTGTTGTAAATGACATGGGGCCTCCATAGTGAGTACTCAATCGTGATCCATCCCGCGGCGCATTTTTCCCCGAGAACCTAATGTAGGAAGGCCAACGCTCTAGTTTCTCCCTTCCAATGCCCATCTGTTTAAAGTCGATGCAAAGATGATATCGGCCGAGCCCGCGTTTGTCGAAGAGGACCCCCCGGTGGATCATTTTATTAGCTACTATGGCTTCTATCGGCTAAGCGGCTGTCATGGGGATGTCGCGTTTCTTCCATGTCGAAGTCCTAGTGTTGGTTGGTGGTAGATCCAAATGAGGAATCTCGATACCGCTTTGTACTTCTTAAGGTTTTCCCATCCGATGTCGCGTAAGGGGCCTTCGTCGAAGCCGGGACTCTAATCGCCACGAATTCCTCCGAGATTACATGTGGATTTCTCCCGAAGGCGGCTTATGCCGAATCGTCAATGACGCAGGTGGCGGTGGTCGACTCACCCTACCCTTCCTCGAGGCCACGCATCTCGCCGAGATGTCTACGCCGGATCGGCATTCAACTTCCTTTTTAGCTGATGCACCATCCGGCGTAGTGTCCAAGATCCCCGAACACAAAGATAGTCGCCGGGTCCCACTTCATCCGGTATGCCACCAAGAACTCTTTTCATGTTTGTGACTCGTAGACCCGGCTGAGACTGAAAGTATCGGGAGGGTGGATCGCTTGAGGTGAACACCGCTGCCACAAACTGCCGAGGTGGTCCCCCGCGATCCCCTATTCCTGCCTTGTATTTGGGGACTGCTTCTCTGATGCCTCCATCCTCCTTGGGATCTATCCTCATCTCCGGCTCCTCGACTTTGTTCTTCTTTGTCAGCCTTCACTCTTTCCTTTCGAGCATAAGAGGCTCTTACTCGATGGAGGGCTTTCCACCTCTGAGGTACTCATATTGCGAGGACCTCTACGGCGTTTCTCATGCCGAGGGTTCTTTGTGAGATAGAGAACATTAGGTATTTCGATCACCCAAATTCCCTGCAACAGAAAGCACCACTTTAACTTCTCGTCGAGAACATCCACCTTTAGCCACTCAGTTAAACCTTTGAACATATTAATTGTGCTTTCAGAGCACAAGCTATGGTTGTGAAGGCATGAACCCTGCTTCTTCCGCACGCTTCTGCTCCGATAAAGTGGGAGACCTAACAATGGAAAGTCTGAAATAAGATAGATGGAAGACGGCGGGAGCTTCTCATAAACCAAAGCCAATGCCGGCAGTGATAGCCAGCACCCATCGTATTGTGGTCCCTGATATCCGTGTAGTTCCATGTGATTTTGTAACAAAAGATTTGAGGTGGTCTTATGGGGTCTTTGTCTGATCTAACGCCCCGACCGCGCATTCAACTCACCATGGGGAAGCGTAGCACCCTGCCATGAATGGATTCGCCTGGTCTATCACATCCATGGAGACCAGAGCTACCACCATACCTTCTGGCGCGGGTCGATTTCTCGCCTGACGCCCCCGAACCCGTCCTGCACACACCCTCCTCGCGGCATCCCTCCTGGGCCGTACATCATATGTCCCCCGTGCGCTCCTTCTCTATCTCGGCTTTCGATGAGGAAGTCGATGTTGCTCTTCTCGGGTAACAGTGGTCTTGGTCTCTCAGCCTATTGCCTTCACATCAGACGGGGCCTGTGTTAAGCTGGGTAAATCTTCCAAAGAAGTGTTACAGGATGGGAACGCTCCAATTCCGCTCCAGTTGGTCTCAGACAGCTCTAATGCCCGGAGATCAACACACGCCGCTGGCTGGTCTTGCATCCGGAAGATTGGCGTTGTTCGCCAGGTTCCGAGTCGACAACTGACGACTCACAAGAGGCGTCACTTTATTTAGAAAGAACACTGCCTCGCCAGACACGCCAGAACTGATGATGTCAACAATCAGGCCTGGAGCTGCACTGATTTTTCCGGGCCGGTCCGTTGACCTTCGCACAGCTGACCCTTCCGCAAAACAACAAGAAACAAAAATGATCGCTGGCTGTCCGTTGCCTCCGATGATGTCATCTTTCCTGGAAGAGAAGATCAACCTAGGGAACGAATCTCTTCAGGCGTTAGTTCGCTGCACTTTCAACATGCCGATCTAAAAGATTTATAATGGATGATCAAGATAACTTTCCCCAGTCGAGCCGACAGACACCGGAATGTATGTTTCGTCGAGACAGATACGACATTTTCTCCCATTGGGTATGAGATTTTTCCATATCAAAATCGATTAATAATGTGAGGTCTGACTTAAATAATTGAAAATACCACTCTTCCCATCGGTGAGAGATCAATGAGCGTTTTCCTCTCTAATACGGATTCTTCTCGGGGGGCTACCAAATTTTAAACAAGTCGGACCTTGCTTCATAAATCATTTTCTGAGGGATACCATTAAGGCTTATTGCTAGTACTTGACCCATTTTTAACCTCTGACGCTAGCTTGTATCTTGGTGAAAAGCGTTTGTCATTTCAAACCCCATCATATAAAGAAGAAAAATAGAAAATATATTTATATTTAATTTAATAAATTAATTTTATATATGTTAAAGTTTATTTTATTTATTTATGTCTATTATAAAAAGTGAAGTAATTTAAAAATACATTAACTTTTTTTTTTTTAAAGACAAAAATACATGAATTTTTAATGTATAAGTTTTGTATATTCATTTATAATTACTCAATTATTGTGGGATTTATATTCTATTAATAACCTTGAAATCTCCATTTTAATTATATATATATAGAGATTACTTCATAGTTTTCTATAAATACTAATTTATTTTTGCCAGGATTACTTATTTTAGCCATTATTTCATTATTATCCATTAAATCACCTATCTACACCTATATTCGTCAATTTATTTCAATATAGCGATTATTTCAAACCTATAGGTTTCCTTTCATTTGTTTTTTTTCATGCTTTAATTACGATCTTAAAGGAGTAGCTTGTGGTTACATATCTTCTTATAACGTTGTTTTGCTGTCATCATTGAAGTAATATTTATTTTAAGTGAGAGATATTTAAATTCCAAAGATATCCACCAACAAATACATAATAAAATCAATTGTCGCTGATATACTCGTGATAACTTAAATCATAGCATTATATCCATAATAAGAATATCAAATACGTATACTAAACTTATTAAAATGTATAAACTTTTTAACCTTACTTATTATACTAATAATTTGATGTTATTAGATCTTTATAGTTTATAAATTCATTTAATCATGTTTTTATTATATATTTTAGTTTGAATTGTCAAACTATTTTATCTTAAAATAATAAAATAAAACAAAATGAAATTGAATTTAAAATTTAATAAATTATTTTTACGATATTTTTAAATTTGTCTATTATTTCTTCCATCTATTATATAAATGCATAATTTAAAAAATATATAAAATCCTTGAAGGTATTTTTGTACATTCATTTTATAATTCAACAATAGGTAAATTTACCTTCCACTAATAACATATTTTTTCCATTTTGTATTTTTATTTATTGATATGAAACCCATTTTAGAATTACATTTATTTATTTTTTCTTTCTTTTCTTTCTTTTTTTTTTTCTTTTGTTTTTTTTTTGTTTTCTTTTTTCTTTTCTTTTTTTTTCTTTTTTGTTACTTATAAAGTCTAATGTCTAATAACCCTAACATCAGTTGCATCTCTTGAAAAGTAAATCTATTGACTTGTTTTCTATTTATTACTTCATATATAAATAAAAAACCAAACCATAAAACATAGTTAACTAAATATTCAAGTTAACTATATATCATTTCTTGCAGAATCCATAATTGAAAACAAATAGTACTTTACTAATTGTATATTAAAGTAGTTCAAATCTAATAATTACTATAAATATAATAAAATGCATTTGTAATCCCGTATTAATTTGTCTCATCTGCATTCATACAGGATTACGTAGAAAAGTAAAGACCGCGAAATAATATTACAAGAACAAACCTGGGGAACAAATTACTAAAGGCCGTAGTCTCGTGAGTCACTTCATCTCCTTAAACACTGCCTCCCCGGGTGCCTGAGAAATCACTTCTCACGGCCTGCTTCCCAAAAGATACAACGCGGGACAAGCAAGACTCAACACTATACTCGGCCTCCTGGGCTAATCCGAAACTCGGGTCTCAAGCTATCACCCAAACACCACACCTTGATGAACTCAAAACCAAAAAACTAGATCATTTGAATAGGCTGGAAGTCTCTACCTTTATAAAGCAATATGAGACTTAATATTCAGAAACGTTTACAGTTTCAACGTTATGACTACTCAAGGAGCAAATGATACTAATGTCATTTATTCCAATAAACCCCACTCTCGACTCCTCGTGAGTAAATTAAACCCAACGTCATTTATCTCCAATTCCCTTACATGTGAATGACATTCATGACTCAAAGATCCTAAAAGACTGGTGATAGATCTACCTAAGAACCTTGCATAGAGAGTGTATAAGCACCCTTCAACCTTCCCTTGTAAAATATGTTTACCCCACTGCCAAACAAGAGGACACGATGTCCCTTGAACTATTCTCGCTTATTTAGTAGACGTAATTTAATATTATCTCACATTGTGAATCTTCCAAACACGCCCAGCTTCTCACTCTTATGTCCATTTTGGCCATGGACATGCCGCCTCGTTCTGCAAGAGCTTTTACAGGATCAGTCTTATTCAATTTCTCTCGGGTTCAGCCCCACTTCACTCTTACAGTGGATTCCTCTCACCAAGAGTAGCTCATGTTACTCTTTTCACCAACGGCCTAAAGATCATTAAAAGTATAGCTTAACCTTCTTATGAGTATCACTGTTCACCAGGAATGGACACGTATAATATCCTCACAAGATTGTGATCAAAGTCTTCTACAATCTGGTTGTCCCTGAACCCAGATTCGTGATTTCCACACAGTGCCGATTCATCGACGACTTATTCTTTACGTTTTAGTCCTATTCCTTTCTGAAGACTTTTCAACCAACTCCGTTAACCCTTCGTTAGCGGGATCCAAGAATGTTATCCTTAGATTTCACATAATCTATCGTGGAGACAACCCCGCTTGAGAGTCGTCATTTAATTCACATTGTGTCTACGACTCTGATATGTTCAGATCTACCATTTATACATACGGTTAGGCTCTCTACCAATATAAGATTGACTATCACAATTTACTATTGGAGGCATTCCATTTGGCCACCTCTAAATGTCCTCTAGCTTATTAGTCATTCTGCCTCTCCCCACATTTGTCTAGGTGCTATAAACTCATCATTCCATTAAAGTGATCCACAACACCGCCCTGTTGAGGATTTCCATGGATACTGGCAAGAGACCTCCCAATGTAAAGACATAACCACTATGATTTTGAGTCTTTAATATTAGATATCCAATTAGCATTACTGTATCCTTCAAGTACAGCAGGATATCTTAGTGTGTCTCACAGTCACGAAAGGAATCGTAGTTACTTCAATACTCCCATTATTCCTCACAACATACCCGTGATCGCTGTGCACCACTCTCACTTATTAACCCGCACAGGCCATGTCCTGGTCTTGTACAACTCATTATACATTAGACTCCCTATCACCTTAGAGTATCTCGACTTGAGCAACACTCTCCTTATTCTTGAAAATGTAGAGTTACATTTACCGTTCCGCTTATACCTGCACTATCCTTTATCAATACTCCAAGAATATTGTCAACATAGTGTGACCCACTTAGCACGAGTCCATCTCGATGTTCTTTTTTGACGGTATTCCCAAAATAACATCAGCAAGTCCCATGTCTTCATGTCAAACTTGAATTCACCATGTTCTTATAGATGTAATCATCTTATCATCACTACCCACAATCAAAGACATTCAGACAAACATACAAATGATTACAGCCAAATGTTCATCATCTTCGACATGCACACTTGTCACATTCATTGATTTTGAATCCATGCGAAGCCAGAACATAACGCTGTCAAATTTCATGCCATTGTTTCCTCTCGGGTGCTTGCTCTTAACCATCAGCGACTTCACCACTCCATGTATCTTCACTTTGTCTCGGAGCAGAAACCTCAAGTTGCTCCATGAGATTTCTTCATTCAAATCTCCATTCAACACAGCCATTTCGACATCCATTTGACACTCAAGATCTTTAGTGCAGCAATTGCAAGCACCATCCTTATGAGTTTATTCCGTCAGCTGTGAGAGAACACGTGGTCAAAACAACTGCACTCGCTGTCTATAGCCTTGATCACAAGTCTCTGCCCTTGTGGCTTCTGTCTATCGATCCATCTACTTTCATTTCCTCCAAATCCACTGAACTTAGAGGTCACAAACTCGACAAGATCTACCAATTCCCAAGTATGGTTATGCAAGATGGAACCAACTTCACTTTTAATTGTCTTTTCCACATGAGACCCTCCCAGAGAGTTCACCGCCTTTATAGGTTCGAGGTTCCTTCTCTGAGCATGTATGTCGAACAAAATCCTGACTAAGATTTTTCCGTCCTCGCCTTTTATCGCCGTGGCTCTACCTCTCCATCGCATCTTCATCCCGGACTATTTCCATGAATAGTTCTAACACTCGCTTTGATGAACTAGGCTTCTTTTCCTCGGATCCAGAGGAAACACATCCTCTCAAAGAACTATGACTCCCATTCCATTATCGTGTTCTCGGGTGAATATCCGGATATTAGACTCATAAACAAGAAAACGATAGTTGAAGACCGGCATGCCAAGATAACCAATTAAGATTTAATCAATAGTTTTAGGTCCTATTCTTTTCACCTTTTTGCGGAGGAATCGCCACTTTTGTACGACATCCTCAATACCGCAAGAAGTATTTGTAGGATGGTTTATTCTTCCATAACTTTACATGGAGTTTTTTCTCTCGCTTTTTAGGTACCTTACTCAAGGTAATTATTATGATAAACGTGCTTCTCCCTGGTTACGTTTCTCAAGTGGTAGAACGAATCCATCGCATTGCATCCATCACTTTAGAGTGCGTATTTTTCCGCCTAGCCACCCATTAGATTTGTGCGAATAAGGTGTCAGGGTCATGTACAACCTGTGTCGGTTACAAAGGTCACCAAATGGCGATTCATATTCTCCACTCCCGATCACTTTCTCAAGACTTTAATTTTCCTATCGAGTCGATTCTCAACTGCTTTTGTAGAGAACAAATTTCTATCGCTCACCTTACTTTTTAAGTAAAAGGCCACATGTCGCATTTCACAGAAGAGCATCATCCACAAAGCTGCAATAAAACATTTATTACCACCCTGCTAGACAGCTTCAAATCACATATATCACTATGGGATTAAGTCAAGAGGTTCGTTTCTTCAATACTTGAAAGATGACCTGTTAGTTTTGCCTTCACACAAGTTTCTCACACTTTGGTGGGAGCATCACCCTGAAAGTTGGTACATGATTGGTTAATTAATTTTACACAATAGAATATAATTAATACGTCTTAATCTACCATGCCATAGATTAGATGACTCAAGAATTATACAGTAAGAACTAACTTTATCTATTTCTCTCAATTAATGATAGTCAATACATTGCTTCCCAATACACGCCACCATATACCCTTCCCATTATTATTCGGGCTCTTTTGATAGGAATTAATTTATCGCACTAAACACCAACTGAAATCCATGACTATTCAGCAATGGACCAAACACCAAGTTCCTACGGATTTCAGGCACATATAACACATTTGTTAAAGTCGCTTTCCCGTGTCATCTTCACACACTCTCGCTTGCCTCATCATCCGATGTGGCAGAGTTCCCCATGAACAATCTTTCTCCAATTTCACCTTGGTTCAAAGGTGGAGAACATCATCTTTTATCGTAACACACACGACGGGTAAAGACCGCTGTCAATCCACCATTCTCGGGATTTGATCCACTGCTCACTTCGATCACTCAAAGGAGTGTCACTTATTACATCCTTGCATGTCAAGCAACCACATCGGGTTTCCTTGAGTTTGTTTTCTTTCAAGTCCCAACGTAAGATTCAGGACCTTGCTTCCTGCGAGCCAAAGCTTACTCCGACGAACTACTGAACACTCCCGTCCCAAACACCAGTGACTTTTCCTTTGTTGTTGCCTTTTCAACTTAGAACCTTTTACTCACAACTCCACAAAGTCAGCCTTAGCCCCAACGGGGATTAGTGCCATTTTTCTTTCCTCAGATCCTCTTATTTGCCTTCTTTCGATTTAAGTCGAATAACTAGACTTTCTGATGCTCATCTCCTTTCTCTCTTATGTTCGAGGTAGTTTTGAAGTCTTCCAAGCAGGAGGCAAGCTTTCTTTCTGAATAATAGTCGCCACTCTGAAAGTTTCCGCCAACATCATTCCCAAGATGAATCCTCTGGAGGATTACTTGTTTGACTCGACGACCACGCCTTGGGGAATGCACATTTTATAATCGAGAACGCCCACAACAAACTTTTGCCCCTAAGATCTCGCTTTATATTTTCGCCTAGTGACCCCACAACCTTCGGGCGCTTATTTGAAGGGTTTACATCAGATAGAGAATCGCAGAAAGATCTGGCGACAGCCTCACGAAGTCGAATGTTTCAAGCATCCACAACACCGATGACTCGATATCGCGCCATCTTCTTTTCAGCTTCTGAGTTTTTCGTCAAGAATCTCAAGATTCAAAGTGGTCAACAGAATAAAGATTTTGGCCGCTACCTTGAAATTAAGTCCATCAATTTCTCTAGTTTTTCTCCGTGGAGACAGAGAATAAAAATCGTAGTAGTACCACCTGTATGCCAGGTCACTGTGGCAGAGGCACTTGAAAGTGGCATGTGGGAAACCATGGTGTTCAAAACTAATGTCCATTCAAAATTATAGAAAATTGATCAAATTCATTCCCAACCAATTGCAAATAATTGAATTAACATCAGAACAGTATTCCCGTGAAAGACTAGGCAAAAACCCGAGCCAAACAATCAGCTCTCCTTAGACAGAATATTCGCCTCAGAAGATTGGAGGGGTCAGCAAACGTCCCACCTAAATTCCAACCTCCTGCATTTAACTTCTTGCTTTTGTAGTTTTCTAAATCTAAGACTAGACAAAGGAATAGCACAAACTCACAAAGTGAGAAAATAGGTTCATTTAAAAAGACCCTTTCTCCTTATCATACTCCCATAAGATAAATATCAATTACTACATGATCAGATGAGTTTTAGCTCTTGAACCTGGTTCGAGTTCAAATCCTCTTGTATTTTTATTTATTTTACAGCGACTTAACAAACCAAGTTGTTTGTTCGTGTTTCCTTGTCAATCCAGCCGTTTCTCCTCCTTTATCCAAAAGAAACCACAAGGCTCAATATGTTCCTTGCATCAAAAATGAAACCCACATAAGGCCTACAATATGTTTCTTTCTCTATTGTATTTTCCTTTAATTTTTTTCTGTAACCAAAGAAAACCAAAGGGGATAAAAGTTTTTCCTTCTTTTTTTTCTTAAAATTCTCTAAAAAACTGTAAACATGTTTTGTAAATTATTTTTTTCCTTTCCAAACTTAAAATGTGTTTTTATTTATTCATTTTTTCCTCCAAACCGTGAATCATAAAAATATTTTTTTTCGTTAAAGAACAAATTTTTTTTTTTTTTTCCAAAAAACTTTAATGGAAACCAACGTTAAAACCCTAATTTTTCCTTTCTATACCTTGAAGGAATACAAGAGAGTTTTTTTTTTTCAAAATTTTTCTTTTTCTTCTTTCCAAATTTTTTTTTCCAAACACTTCCTTCTTCTCTGACCAATAACCTAAGTTTTTTTTTTTTTCCAAAGAACAATCGCTTGTTGTTAGATCCTACTGGGGATTACAGAGAAAAGTAAAGAGATCACAGAAAGAATATTACAAGAACAAAACCCAGAATCAATTCACTACCAAAAGCCGAGCCATGAGCGGCCACGATCTTCCTTAAACAGATTCGCCGCTCCCCCTCGTGTTTATAAAATCACTTCACGTCTCGCTTCTCGCAGATACAACGGCGACGTTAGCACTAACACTCGACACTTAAGCCTCCCATTAACTGACATAAGTCCTGCACCTTAGGCCAAAGGTGAGAGACCCTTAACATTCACAGAAATGTTATAAGCTAACGTATGATTACTAAGGAGTAAATGACATTGAATGTCATTTATTCCAACAAAACTCCCCGCCTCTTTCGACTCTCACGAGTTAAATGACAACGAATCGCCATTTATTCCAACACATTTATGATACATCCAAATAATAAATGAAATGTATCTAATTAGATAATTTAATCACAATTTTTTTAATTAACCACATGCTTTAACAACTTCAATACAAAAAAAACTACATAAAAAATAATCACAACCTATATGCTTTGGTTTGACGATATTAGAGAGGTCAAAAGAATGTTTTGTATTATATATTATTATATACTACTAATATAAGTATATAACCATGAAAATGATAAGGTATTACGTCTTCCTCCAATTTAAAAAATAAATATAATATCAAAATATTAATGTAACTCGTAAAAAAAAAAATTATAATAATTCATCCATATATGTATACATATAATTTAATTATAATGAATATTGGACCCATATAAATTTATTTTCATAATATATATTATATTATCAGACTAATTTTGTAATAATATTTGTATTTTTATTTTTTTGTCAGGTTAATTTAAACCACTTCATTTTCAGATTGTAACCCTAAATATAAACTTAAATCAAAACCAATAATTGTATAAAAAACCAAATCAAACTGACGGTTCGATTAACTTATTATTCGATTCGTTTCTGTTTGATTTCTCGATCGATTCGATTTCTTAAATTTTTTTCCCATCCCTATTTCATATAATTGAATTAAAACAAGAGAAAATAATTTTTCTTAATCTTCAGTACTTTTGGGACCAAATTTGGTTGACCAAGACGTTGTTGCCCCACTCTCCTGCCCTCTGTTTCTTCTCATGCCGATCAGCAGATTTTTGGCGCCGTCAACTCGGACATTTCGGGGAACTTTAAAAATGTAGGGCTGATAAAATTGTCTGCAACCTGATGAAAACACTCTCTCTTCTTCCTCCCGAAGCCCCGCTATCTTCTCTCCCTCGCTTCACTCTCTTCCATACTTTCTAACTCCTAACCTCTAATTTTCAAAGACCACTGTCTCACAAGCTCTGTCATCAGGCCTCCCTCCATCGCCATTGGGACCTGCCAATTTAATTCCCAGACAAACCCTAAACTTAACCCTAACTCCTAACCCTAACTCCTGACTTAATTTTTCGTAGGCTTGGTCTCCCTCCAAAGTTATCTGGGCGCCCTCCTCGCTGACCCCGCTCTTTCTCCGGTGTCTCTTGAAGATGCTTGAGCCGGAGCCAGAATTAAGCCTTGTTCGGGTCTGCTGCAGTTAAGCCTTCTAATATCTTTGATTCTAATTTCCCAAGCCTTTATTCACTTTTTGCTACTGTACAGCCTGGGGTTTGAATCTTCAGAGTCCCCTCCAACCTCGCCAATTATGTAACAGAAATCGGGTGGGTTTTTGATTCCGGCGTGGTTACTGTTGCTTGATCATGCAGAAGCTGGAGAGCAACCTGATTTAAGCTCAAGCAATGCATTTTCAATTTGATACAAGGTTATGCTCGCGCAGGTAATGCCGCAAACTCGTGATGCGAACTTTCTGAAAGAATATGTAATTTGTAATTTGGAACAGAATCAATCAAGTTTCTTATATTATTGTGAAATTTCAGGGAAAATTGGAATTCAAATTGAAAGCAGGTCATTTTAAAACCTTTCATGATCTTGACTCGAAACTACAAAATAATATTAAAATTGGTGAAATATTAATGTACAGTTTTTTTTTTTTTGTCCAAAAAATTGAACTAGGTCACTATTTCCTCCGTTGTTTGAGATTTATGTCCAGAATTGAAGTCATTTTGAGCTTCTTTTAGATTTTGTAATCTTGGGAGTTTACTTGCAGGTATGACCTTTCTGCCATTCGACATTTGAATTTGCCTGTAGCTTAGATTCAATTAGGGACCAAGACTGAATGAGTTTGCTTGAGATCTTATTGATTCTCTCTGTAAGGTGAAGGGCATGTTATTAGAGTAGCCTCTGAATATTTTATCAATAAAAGGACTTAACTCCAGAGCGGTTCCTTCAGTTCTATATATACAGTATTAGCTGAATGGGTATTTCGATCAAGGAAGCTCAAACATGCAGAGCGGCTTTGGAGAACTATGAAAAAGGAGAATGTCATACCGACTGTTGTAACATATGGTACTCTTGTTGAAGGGTATTGCAGGATGCGACGATCTGAGAGGGCAATCGAATTAGTGGATGAGATGAGGGGGGAAGGAATCGAGCCAAATGCACCAGAAGAGATAATCCAACAATTGATTCATTTTCAGAGGCAGGAGATTTAATGAGGCAATGGATGATGAACGATGTTTGTTTCAGAGACAGGCCCCACTTTTTCAACATACAATTCTTTAGTGAAAGGTTTTTGCAAGGCAGGAGATCTAGTAGGTGCGAGTAAGGTACTCAAGATGATGATTAGTAGGGATGTTGCCCCAACTCTGACAACTTATAATTATTTTTAGGTACTTTCAAGACATGGGAAAATTCGAAGAGGATGAATCTATACTAGATGATTGAATCTGACATACACAGACGACTCATACCATCTGTTGATTAAGATGATGTGTGAGGAGGAAAGATTGGACTTGGCAATGCAAGTTAGAAAGGAAATGAGAGTTAGGGGATGATCTAGATCTATTACAAGCACTACGTTGATCCATTTACTGTGCAAATGCGAGACTGAAGAGTGCTTTGTAGAGTTTGAAGACATGATTGAAGAGGAATTGTTCTCAGCACTACTTTTGAGAGACGAATGCGCTAAGAAACGAGGATCAGACTGAAATGGCTCGGAAATTATGAGATGATTTGATATATGTTCTCATCATCAAAGTTACTAAATACATACTGAGATGGAGATGCATCACGTGGGAGGAACAAGCATAATACATAGGGCTGAAGCAATGTCTGATATTTGAAGACTTGTAATGATCCAAGAGAACTAGTTAAACGTAGAAGTTCTTGAAAGTCACTATATCAGTTGGGAAAATCGGTTGATAGAGGATACATCAAGAGAAGAGTCGCAACAAGACATAGAGTTTTTTTTTTTTTTTTTTTGGGCCTCTTGAGTTCAAAATCATGAAGTGACCTCTATAAATGCCTTCTCGAATCTTGGCAACTTGTGTCAGTCACCAGAAGCTTGGTCTTGGAGAGGTTTATATGTTGTAACTTATGTTGACCATGCAATGCATAAGGCTTCAAAGTTTAAGTTTCTTTATTTGTTAAAACATGATATTTATATTAAACCCAAATCCTACAAGTTTGAGCTTTTAGGAGAGTTGTTCGTTTAACATGGTATTAGAACTTGGTCCGGTAGAAGATCCTGCGTCTTTGCATTTTATTCCCCATTTGTTAATTTGAAAGTCCATGGAGGTCATTATCGGTTTGTTGACCTCATGTGGGCATGGGGCCGATATGAAGAGTGGTGTTAAAAAGCAATGATATTATATTAAACTAAATTCTACAAAGTCTGTTCTTTGTTGGTCATAACATTTTTATTCGTACGAATCACAAATTAGTGTTGAAAAGTGAGTATTAGCATGCAAAGACATCAATGCAGTGCAAACTGGGTTTGTGCATGGAAAGAAAAGCTCAATGAGTCAGAGGGTGGAAGCTGGAGGACAAAGTAGCCAGGAAGGTTGAACTCTGCAAGTTTTGGGATACGAATGGCTTTTGGGAACTTTTCTTTAGATTGCAACAACTCCTTTTCTCATTTCTTCATTCGAGGTTCAACTAATAACAGTAATTTCTTGTGGAGGCCTGTCATACACCTTATTTCTGTATAAGGGAAAACACAAACCATTTTAACAGATCCCTTGATTGCTAGTGAAATTCTTTACTGTTCTTTTCCCTGGGTTTTGTATCTCTTTTGGTCCTCTGTTATAATGTTCATTTACTTGTTGGCAGTTATCATTGATTTATTTATCTTAAGCTTCCATGTGCTGGTAGTTATTCACCATTTCACAGCTATCGTTATAGTTTTAATTTCTGGAAATTTTTCAGAAATTTCTCTGCTTCTCATATTATATTTGTTTATTAGTTTTTGGCATCTTTCATACACCTGGGATTATTCTTCATATTTAAATATAGACTCAATCCAGTGTTAGTTGTTTCGTTCATCACTCAGTTAAGAATTGACGTGTTTCCTTCTCAAATAGAACATATGTGTATTTTAGACTAA
Source organism: Tetrastigma voinierianum (assembly GCA_016808115.1). Classification (NCBI taxonomy): domain Eukaryota; kingdom Viridiplantae; phylum Streptophyta; class Magnoliopsida; order Vitales; family Vitaceae; genus Tetrastigma; species Tetrastigma voinierianum. Next base: position 41,524 of record JAEQBH010001940.1, on the reverse strand, counting down.
GTCATACTTGGAATCAGTTCTACTTTATACACCTAAAATCACTGAAGAAAAGCATTTTATGCTCAGGATGGCATGGAGTTTATTAAAGCCTTCAGTAAACTAACAGTATCTAGTATCAATCACAATGATGCACAGCTTGGAATGGCTGTGGTAACAATATGTCATGAATTATAATTCCTTGTCCTGTCCTGTGTAAAGCTTGAGGGGATGTGGATTCTCAGAATACCAGAAAAAAAGGAAGCTGCTTGAAGGATATGGTTTAAAAGTTCATTGAAATTAGTAAAGAAATGTACATAATATGTATTGGTATCTTTATTTTATCCACACTGAAAATACAACCAAACATGTGTGAAGTGTAGTTTGATTTAAATATTCTTCTCTAGGGCTTTTCACCATATCTAGTCATTACACTTTTAATGCTCAGGCATGCAACAAAAAAGACAACTTTAGTTAAGGAGGAGGGGCAAACTTCCGGGAAGGCAGCTATCTACCCTTCCTTGGTTCTAAGCGGCTTATGAATTATTGCAGGGGTCCACTGGTAGATTGGCCATGGTCCCTCTTGAGCCAATGAAGCTAAGTTCTTTACAGGTACACTTTGTCTTCATACTCCCACGAGCTGTTTCCTCTATGTAATTGACCATCTCTTTCTCTCATGTGAAAGTGACTTCATCGAGCCAATATAGAGGTAGCTTTGTTGATGTAATTTATACGCTTTATCCAACCAGGCTGCCTGTTCTCAAATGTATATGAATGATTACCTAATTTTCTCTGTCACACTTCATGAACCTCCTGTTCTTTTCTCGGCATTTGAGAAAATGACACACCCAATTAGATATGCTTGAGGGCACACAATGGACGAGGGACCTCAAATTTACTCTATATCTGGTAATATCCCATTTGGGGTGTTTTTTCATTTTTTTCCCTTGTGGGAGAAGTAGATATTAGATAACATGCATGGGACTTTAGGAATATGATCCACCAATAACCCTAAAGAATAGACAATAGGAACAAGGGTCCCACATGCTAAATCTTGCTGCTAATATTTTTTTTCGATAACCACGATGTTCTACCCCACTTACGCTCATCTACTAATTCCACGTGCTCGAGCATCAGAGAGAATACTGGGTAACATCTAAAATACTCTTGGGCTGGCATCAACCTCAGAACCCCAGTGCACCTATCCCTAAAGCTTTACTATCCGGAAACACCCTTGCATTAAATCTTGCTACTAATAAGCCATGGACTTTGAGAATTCCGTGTCATACCCGGTATAAAGTATTTGTTCATCTATAGATGATGTTTAATTATTAGTGGGACCCTAAGGTGACAATCATAGTCATCACCTACTGATTCCTTCCAATAAGAGCATTAGCTGAGGATTCTTGCAAGGTGGTAGTGATGAATTGGAGACATACCCCCATCAGTTTATGATCATGGATTTGGAGCTTAGTGGGTGAAACCTAAACTTGAAATTATTTAATAATGGAACCCTAGCCATATTTAGATTATTTTATAGATTGGTGAAAATGGGGATTAGTGATAGAACTGAATGATAAAGAAATGGTGGAGAGGGATGTAGATTTTGTTGAAAAATATTAGAGGATAGATTGTAGGATGATGAGGTAGTGGACTTTTTGCGCATGCAGAGAAAATTGGAAGAGGTATATTTGGATACTGCATCTTGCATTCCCACGCAACTCTTCATATTTGTCAACAATTTCTTTTAGTCACTTCAAATAAGTGGGATGTAGTAAGTGCACACAGGGTTTTTTTTTTTCTTCTGCCTCATCCTTCCTTTTCTTCTTCTGTTTTGATAATGAGCCATCATTTTCTGCATTATTTCAGCTCCCCAGTCAGGTCAAGAAGAAAAAACAAAACAAAATTGCTTAAAATCATAGTGATTAATTCACTTCATTTGTTGAGGTTGAGATCAAAGTAAATTCATCAAACTTCTGATCATTATTTTTGGTTCTTGAAAGATTTAAGGTATGTTTATAATTTGTAAAAACTTATATAGTTTAAAATTATTTATCTTTTATTATAAAAAGAGGAAAAAGTAAAGTGTTTCTTTTGGAATTATTTCCTATCCTTTTTTTTGAATAAATGATAAGAATAATCTCAATTTTCATTCATCTTCTTTAAATAATATCACCTTGCGATAATTTGAGAATAAACCTAACTTTGGGAGGTGTCTTCTTATTTTGGTCCCGATTGATCGATGATTGGCTTAAATGTGTTAAAAAAAAATTCCTAGATGGCCTCTCTTCCTTTTCTCGTTACATGTCACTATCTAATTAGCTTTTTTAATTTTTAATTTTTTTTTAAAAAAATCAGTTTTATCAATCTTAAGAGAAATTAGAAAAAATCAGACTTTTTTTTTTCTTTTTAGGTTTATATATTATTTATGGGATTCATTTGTTTTAGTCAAGGAGAAAAAATCATTTGTTATAGGATTCATCTCGCAATCCGATCTTGAGATAAATTCCAACTTTTTTTTCTTCTATGTTTTGCTTTCATAGCACAAGTGAAGTTTGTAATCAAACCATGCCATTCTTTAGATTTTGAGAAAAATTCTCTCATCCCCTATCTTCTTCCATGGGATTCTAATTTAACATTTGAATTTTCATACACGCAAGCAGTTGAGAAGGTTTTGTGGGCATTATTTTGCAAGCTGTTTAAGGAGAAGATCATCTTGAAGCCATTGTCGAAGACGATGTTGGAGGCAGAGCCACCGCTCTTCCCACCAATTTTTGGGTGGGGATAGAGAGAGGGGTGGAGATAACTTTGAGGACTACTTAGACAGTGACAAGTGGATGCATATGACATAATTATCCATGTTACGTAGGATAAGTTAACCTATTAAGCTAATCGAGTGATAAGTCAAGACCAAAACAAAAAGACACCCCCAAAAGTTGGGCTTATTTTCAGATTATCGTAAGGTGAGACTATTTAAAGAAGATGAGTGAAATTTGAGATTATTTATGTCAATTATTTATTTTTTTAATAAAAAACTTATCTATAAACATGAAGCACCTTATATTAAAAATATAGGTCTTCCTTATATTTTGAATTTTTTGAAAATTTAATATTCAAGAAAAATAAAACTTTCAATATCTCAATGAATTTAAATATTTAAAAAATTTATATTCTAAGAATTTTCGTATTGAATATAAAGATATTAAGGGCATTGTTGGATCACGTTTCTAAAAAAACACTGGTAATACAATTATATTATTTAAAATCAGATTAGAATAATGAATTTAGTATTTTTTATATTTTCCATAACAAAAAGGAACCAAATGTATTATTCGATGCTTTTCCTTTGCTCTTTTGCTTCTCCTTTGTAAATAAAAATAAATAAAACACAAATAGACCCTAATATTTTTTATTATTAAAACAAATAAGAAATATAATTAGAAAGATAATAGGGGTGCAAACTTGGGTAGATGCTTTCTCTAGTAAGCTCGTATGAGACGCTTTTATACAAATTTGGAAAAGTGATTTTAGTAGTGTTTTTTATAGCTGAGTATAGAAACCTTTTTATTGTTATTAAAATTATAAAAAAAAAAGACATTTAAAATATAATTACAAAAATAGGATGTCATAATAAATAAAAAATTTATTACAAAAATATATAAACTCAAATATTTGTATTAATTTTATCTATATTTTTATTTTTATGATTATAAAAAATTAAAAAAATTGAAATAATGAATAAACATGTATAAATATTGTATTTTAAGGAAAATAAATACGGTATTTTTAGGAATGTTTAAAATTTTGGAAGTGTTTAAAGATTTTATTTTTGAAAAAGGTCTTTAAAGAAAAATAAATATATATTTTAAGAATGTTTAAAAATTTTTAAAGTACTTTTTTAAAACAACTTTCAAGTGCTTCTCAAAAAAAAATAAAATAAAATAAAGTGTTTTTTTAAAGTTTCAAATTATTTTTAGAACTAGGGACACATTTAAAAAAAACACTGCTTAATTAGTACTTACTTTTTTTTTAATCTAAATGTAAAAAGTTTGAACTTGATTAAATATGCTTAAAATATTTATAAAGTATATTATAAGACTTTTTTTTTTTTGAAGAGAAATATATTATGGGACCTAGTTGAGGTGGTTAAAAGCTTAGGCAGGTATAAGAATGGAACGGATGTATGTTGGATGAATTTGTAAGGAATACAAAGTGAATAGATGTTTAAAAAGACGAAGAGATTATATTATCTAATATTACAAAATTAATTTTATTATATTTTGAGGACAAAATATCAAGTTACATATATTTTTTAAATTATTCAATGGGATCAACTCTAACTTAATACGATGAATTTGAGGCTAAGTTGATTAACTACGTGTCGAGTTAACTTCTTTCAGAAAAAATAAAAAATAATCGAGTGTTCGAGTTAACCATCGATTTAATAAATCAATCCAAGTTACAATTCTAAGTCAAGTTAACTTACTTTTAAGTTTTAAATCACATATAAAATAATTTATTTTTTAGATTTATTTGGAGATGCTCTAGTAGCCGCCTTAAGGTTTCGGTTAGCCCAAAAGCATTTACAATGATGTTTTTAGCCTTTCTAACAAAAAACATGAATTTTCATGACTGTTCTTAAATTTTTTCATCATATATATATACATATGTATTTTTTAAATTGAAAATTTATTTTTCAGTAGAACTGAACTCTTAAACTTCATAAAGCATGTTTGCAATTTGTGAAGATCTTTTTTGGATTATAGTAGATAATATATACAATTTTATGTACATATCATAAAATGTGAGTTCAATTTATTTAATATAGTATCTATATGATTGGGTGTGATTATTGTAACATTATTACAATATCAATAAAACTTCACTTATATTATCAAAGGATATAAACCCTCCTTTGTAAAAACAAAAAACTTATCATTTCTCTTGATCCTATTTATGGTATATTCACAAATACCTTATACATATATTTGGAGATCGACATGGTATATGAAGGTATTTTAAGGTCATAAAAACATAGGATAATGATTATGAGAGAGACAATGAATAAAACCCCACAACATAAGCCAAAGTTAGGAAGCTCCTAATGTCATGTAAGTAAATAATTGTCCTAATTATATGGCATAAAGTTCCAAAACATATATTATTAACCAATGGTCATAACATAATCACACCTACCACAATTTGTCAATGGACATATATCTCACAATGAATGAGCATGTAGAAATTTCCAAAGATGAAACATGTGAATAAAGGTGAAGGACAAAACTTGGATAGAATTGTCCAATTCTTACCCAAATAATAATAATAATATAAAATTATAAAGAGAAAGATATTTTTAAATTGAGAAAATTACCTCACGTGTCCTAGAATTAGAGGTTAGTGTCTTTCTCAAAAGAAAAACTGGGATAAAAATAAAGGAGGAGGTGGGGGCAAAGTGGAGGAAAAGGGAGGAGGGGGCAGACTGGAGTGGAGTCAACAAATGTACTTGAGAGAGAATCAATGCTCCAAAATTCCTCACTAACTATTACTTCCATCCACTTGGCCTTGGCCTTGGCCTTGCCCTTGGTTGGTTGCTTCCTCTTGGTCTTGGTTCACTATCACTACTTAAGTATTCCTTCTTTCTATTATTTTCCCTTGTGCTTTCCTACTTTCACTTCCAATAATTTTTTATCTTTCTAAAACACCCCCCCACCCCTCTATTTGATTCATCTCATTTATTGTTTCACTATGGTTCATGGGAAGTTGGAAACATTACCTAATTTTTTTTTACATCTATCTATTTTGTGTTACATCATTGTTATAGTATTTTGTTTTCATGAAGACTCGAAATTTTGGTCCATACCCGATGTCCCGTCTAACCCTTTGGCCATTGAACCAGATTTCATGGGTGGGAACATTATCTTATTGTTTTAAAAAATATGGATATTTGATGTCCTTAAGACCAAGCTCAAGTGATAAAGGGGTGGAGTGGAATATGCAAAAGTGAATAAAAGTAAAAAAAGTGAATCTTTAATTATAACTTCCCTTTTGTACTAATGATTCCCACATTTCCAAAATAGGAAAAAATGCTTTTTATTTTTCATTAGGGTGATTTGATTAGATATTAAACTTTAGAAACTCAATTTGGAAATTTGACCATTTATTAAATTTCAGCCTAATTTCTCGACAAAAATATTCTATTGTTTTCTTTTAAAAATAGTCTTTATTTTGAAGAGATAATGAAATACAATGAAATCTAAAAATCAGATGACATAGAAAATGAGCTATTTTTCAAGAAAACATTAGAAAGGTTAGGTTTTTATTAGCTACTATTTCTCAAAACTGCTTTTTTCGTTATTAAAAAACAAAGGAGAATACGTTTTGGGCTCCTTTTTTATTACGAAAAACACGTAAAACATTAAATTTAAAAACAATACACAGCTTTCGTTAACAATTTAAAAATATTTATATATTTTAAAAAACTGTTCTTAATAATATTGTTCAAAAAGATGAACCAAACATATCCTTAGATTTACATATTTGAGGGTTTTTAACCAAATATCTCTCTCCATGGTTAAATATATTTTTATAAAATAATATAATTGTATTTTGCTAAATTTTTAAAAATATCTTATAATTTCAAACACGAGGAATATTTTTTCTTTCATTGACAAAATATTCAAGATTATGAGCAAAAATATTCGTATTTATTTGCTAATAAATTCAATTTTCAATGATTCCACATCTATTTTTTTTTTATTTTAAAAGCGTTTTGTGGGCATCTTCAAAAATGTTAAAAAGAAAGGAGAATGAAAAATTCATTGATACGCTCTGTTATCATGTTTCAATTACTTTAGTTCCTAAAATTCAAAATCCAATACATTGGGAATTTTATTCTTATATTCTCAATTCTATTATTAGATTTTAGTGGACCACAACAATGACATTTAGCAAAATCATGGACAAACTTGTTTAGGAAAAAATATTTTAAAATTTGATTTGAATTATATTCATAGAAGTTGAAAGATTCTATTTTTTCATAATATAGTAAAGAAAATTTTCATGAAGTGTACCATCCCATTGTGATAGCATTTCTAATCTGATGTAAAATCAAAAACATATGTCAAATATATTTGAAGAAGGGAATCTAAGACCTTCTATTCAACATGTCTAGCCTCATTTAAGGAAAGGGAAATTGCTAACATCAAAGAGGAATTCATATAAAAGAGAAAAAAAAAAAGGGTAAGTTCAGAAATGACCTAATTTTAGAAATTACAGCAAAGGTGATGGGACATTACTCTAAAAAAAGGTGTCTCTTCTTACATGCCATTAAAAATTTAAAATCATCTGCTTTCTAAATTATGAGTTTCCCCTCTAAACTCATTCAACCTCCATTGCTTTTTATTTGGGGAGAAAGACTTCAAAAAAAAAAAAAACTAAAGATATTTTATTCAAGTTATTAAAAGTGTTTTTAACTATTGAGAAAGTCAATTCAAACAAATAACGAATTTGATGGCAGAAATTTTGGATTTTTTTCAATTGATACTTCACAACATTTATAATATGAAATGTTAGTAAGTATAAACATAATATGTGAATGAATTTGATTTTCAAATAAGGGTTGGCTTGCTTCAAAAAATACAATAAAATAAGATAAAATAAGGGATGGCTAATCAATAGCCCCTTTAATTATAATGGTAACTTTTTCTCTCATGGTTACATTGGTTACCCCTTCAATTTTTATATTTTTTTATTAATTACCACTATTTTAAAAATTGGATCGATAATCCAATAAAAAAAAAGTTATCATCATCGCCAATTTGATCCGATTTAGAATATTGATACTCACTAACTAATTAGCAAATGGTAGAACTCTCTAACCTTTCAAAAGTTAATGGAAAAAGGTCCCGAATTCATATCCTCACAGGACACTTACTAAGTAAAGAGTTACCCACCAATGTCTCAGTTATGCTTAGCAATTTCTTTAGTTTTATCATTTTTTATGAAATAATCATTTATGAATAATTTAATAAAATATAGAACAATTCTTTTTGGGGTTGAATTTAGGTATTTGATTGTAATGTCTCTTAGGGTTGGTGTCTCTTGTGATGTGGGTATTAATGGAGGTTGGAGAGAGCATCGAAAAACCTGAGTAAGGTAAAGAGAATGGCATTAGCAAATTAAAGGCAAGCTCCAATCTGTATCCAATAAATTCTCTGAAATTTTCCTTCATTTTCTGAGTGTGTGCAAGAAACCAAGAAACTGCCAGAAAAACACACCTCTCCACAGTTCACACACATGCCTCTGTAATATATCTATATACATTTGAGTGAAGACATAATAGGGAGGGACAGAGGGAGAATAGTAAACTGTGAGGAGTGACACAGAGAACCCCATTAACTTGAAACAGCAGCCACTGTGAAGCTTTTGCTTTTTAATGCTCTCTTTCTTTCACTCTCTCTCCACAACCCCCAAAAAAGTTTATCTTTCTTTCACTTTCTCTCCTCTCTTTATCTTTTCTGAAACTCGTGCTCTTTATTTCTCTATCTATCAACACTATGGTGTGGAGATGAAATGGCTGTGATGAGGATGGGTCACAGTAAGAGCATTGCCAGTAATACGGGTACGCCCAGCAGCAGCGAAATGAACCCAATTTTTCACGATTTTCTGGGTATGAGCTGCGCTTCTGATTCGCCCGTTGTTTTTGCTCCCAAGACTGCGGGGCATGGAGGGGATGCGAGGCGGTCGGAAGCGTCGCCTTCCGCCTCTGCTTCCGCCGGAGCTTCTTCCGGTGGCGGCCGTGGACCCATCTCCACTACCTCTGATCTGGGTTCCGGTGAGTTCTTTCAAATCCCCTCATTTTGGTTCGCAAATTTGTTGCTGCTGGTAGTTGAAATCAAGCTGGTGTTTTTTTTCTCTAGCTTTTGAGGAGAAATGCGTTTTTTTTTTGGGCTTCTGAAAGACCAAAAGTTGCTTTTAAAAACCTTGCCAAACGAAGACTAGTGAGTCTAGTTTAATGGGTACTTTTGATTTTCAGTTGGTGATGTAGAAAGTAGAAACTCTCTCTCCAGATGATTTAGTAATATTTCTTGTTTTTCTCCATAGATTAATGGGTAGTTTCGATATCTGAGAATGTAGACTCTCTATCTCTCTCTTAGTGGTGGGTGGGTATCTTGGTTATGGAGTAGTTTCAGTGAGGTCATTAATGGGTTTGGTAGCTATGTGGCTCTCTCTGTCCCTCTGTTTTTCTGTCTGTCTTTCTCTCACTCCATGAGTTTATTTATTTATTTTTTCGTATACGTAGTTTTAACTTGCAAATTGCAATCAGCTTTCTATTCTCTATGTTTTCAGGTTTCTTTTATTTCCATTATAGTTTTGTTTTTGATTATTTCTCTGATGGGCTTTTCTAATCCATTCCATGCTTTTATTCACTTGATGCTGCTGCTTCCTTGGAAACTAAACCTACTCAGAATTAGCTTTGTTCACTTGCTGCTGCTGCTGCTGCATATATTTAGGCTATTTCTGTGAAGTGTCAAATAATACTTTGTTTTATCTCTCTGAACTTAAATATTCGACATGACAACCACTGAAGCTAGCTGGTTGTAATTGTATTTGCATTTTTGGAAGTGCCAATATTTGAGAGTGCTCTTGTTTTCTGGGTTTTATTTTTAAATATTTTTTCTGATAACACCTCGACTAATCCCATGCACGGTACCTGAAGTTAATGGACGGACCGCCCTCAAACTGGTGACCATTGGGTAAAACACCTAGGTCTTCAACCAATTGAGCTACCTCATGGTTGCTTTTGGTCTTATGTTTGCTGGTGGATCCTAATTGGGGTTATTTATTTGCATGGGTATGTCGAATTTCTGAAGGAATTTAGTAAATTTGTTGGGCATTTGTTATTGCTTGATTTTGCTGCCTCATGGAACTGAGAAATTTGGATTTACTTATGATATGGACAGTATATTGGTTTTCCTTGTCAAGGAATTAAAAAAGTTGGGTGCATGCATATTGTCAGTCTTATTAATTCTTTTTAAATTTTCTTTCTATGGACCAAGAAACTTGACTCATCATATCTTTTTCCTCCATAACTCCCTTTGTGTTTTGATTGTGATAGGTATAATTTCTATTGGGTTTTGCTCTTTCAATAGATTGAGCTGAATATGTGTAACTGTGTTCCTGAAACTGCTTGATTTTAATTGTCTCTCAAATTGAAATTGAAGTTTGATTGTTTTCAAATTGGTAGAAAGACAGGCTGGAGATCACGATGGAGTTCCATATCATGGGCCAAGGTGATATTTCTGGCCTGAGATAAACAACCGACTTGCGGGTAGTAAGCGAAATTCTACAGTTCTTTTATGGAACAACCAGAGATGGGATCCCTCAAGTGGACCAGAATCCCTTGGGAAACTACACTTAATGAAGGTGTGCTTTGACATTATTTTTCATAGTTTTCCTAAAATTCAATTCTTGATTGGCTGAAAGGGCCCCATGAGTGATAAGACTGGTAATTATTTATATCTTTGGATAGTGCTTTTCATGTTTTAATTCAGTAGGGTGTTAGTCATTCAGTTCTGCCTTTAATCTAGCTTCAAATTCAGATACTGCGGAATGAACTGGAGATCATTTGAGGCTCAGTGATGAGGAGCTTTTCTTGGGTATGCAGTCTATGAGGCCGACTTCTGCCTCACTCATATTACAGCCACCCACTGGCAGTAGAACTGATGTCAATCTTTCCAAATGGGATCGATCTGGTACCATGAATGTGAACCCTACGGTACGTTCCTCTCTACCAAGATCAGTTTAGCGCTTTCTTGCATCAAGTATCTGAGCGATTTAGGGATGCTGGTACTGGGAATGCTGGTCGCTGGGGTATCTCAACCAGCTGCCGATGAAGGTTCTAGAGGTCAGGTCTGGAATCTTGGGTTTCATTTTTTAATGCCAGTGGCAGTGCCTCTGATAGAAACCCATCGGGGTTGCTACCAGGCAACAGGGCCAAAGTCTAGGACTTCCATGTTCGGAACCAGGAGTCTTCTAATCCTCAGAGGTAAATGCCATATGTTTCTGTTTCCAATTGTTATACTAAGGAAAGGTGATACACCCTGCATTGTGTCCTATTTTGGTAGTCGAAGCGGATGACATCTTTCTGGTCGGCAAATATTATCTTTTATGGTGGTCAAAACTCATGTTTTGATGATGTTCACTTCAAACAGTTTCTTTCTGGTTCTTTGTGACTGATAGACATCATTGCCTTCTGCTGCATAATTAACACAAGTGAACTGAATTGTATGTATTTGAATCCATAAATGGGGGAATTGATTAATTTATACCAAATTAGTTGATTAGCCTGTACTGTAGGGTGCAGCTGTAATGGAACGCAGATGCAACCATTTTAAATTTCTATCCAGGTGTCTTGGCTTACTTGTACCCTCATGTGTAGGCGCTTATTGGATCATATAATATTGACACGCATTGGTTTATCCATTGGGACTGATGCAGTTTTTTTTTTTTTTTTTTTTTTGAGATATCTGTATTCGAATTCCTGTTGTATGATAACATGGAAGTTATGTTAGATAATTGTCATATTCCAAATCTTTCAAGGTTTAGTGTTTGGACCCATTACAAAAATCAAAGGAGTGCACCTATATATTTTTTGATAAATAAACAAGCGGTATATTATAACAAAGAACAAGGCAGAGCCAGATCCCACGATATCTGGGGAAGTATATAGGTGGCTAGCCTATAAAAAAAAAAGAAGCCAAAAGGCACCTCCACCACTAGCCAAGGCTAGAGAATACACAAAGAATACAACGAGCATCACTCTCACCTCAGGCAGGCCATGATGTGAGCATGCTTACAAAGAGGATTTAAGTCTAGAAAGAGAAATGCATATTATCAAAGATATACAATTTCTTTCCTTCCAGTGCCCGAATAAGACACGGGCGATAGCCCTCCTGTGACTTTACAGCTCTTTGATAGGGAACACAAACCCGACCCAACCAGATCTGTCTTAGAGTAAGGGTAGACCCAGGAATAACCAGGGATAGAGATGAGGCCCTCCTGACCTCGGCCCAGTGGTGGTGGAATGATTCAACTCCTCATCAGTTTCAACACACAAGGTTATCGCTAGCCATCTAAACCCATTCCAAGGTTGTCATGTGGCACTCTCATACCAGGCTTCCGCCGAAAGCACGCTGAGAGGCACATGACTGTTCCAAAGCATGTTAATCCTTCCCGAATTAGCCTCGAAAAAGAGCCACATTGGCCTTGGTATAGACACCCTTCTTATCCCCTTTTAGGAAAAGTCTATCTTTCCTCTAGTATAATTTCACCCCTTGTCATACAGTGAGCTTAAAAGTGCTGAACCATCGACTTGTCGTTTAGGGGTCTAATAAAAATGGGGTTCCAAGCTCCTCTTTCTCCTCCCAAACATGTCAGTGACCTTGGCCCTTTGGATCGCAGGTGTGCGAAGTTGGGAACACTTCACACAGAGCACCAAAGTGCCTATATGTCATTGCGATCTCAAAGATCTTTTGGAATACAAACAGATTGAGACCAAACTAATAATCTCTTGCCAGTGGACCATAAATTCTTTCTACTAGACCATGGGAAGCTTATTTGTTGGTTGCTAAGCGGCCTATCTATATAACTATTAGTTTACCTTTTGTTTTAGTAACGATATGATCAAGATTGTCTGTGGCTTGTTCGCCTGCATTATGGTTTATCAAGTTGGCTGGAGTATAACAATATTTACCTCCTTTTTTGGAGATGATTTTGTTTAATATAAGATCAATTACCAATGTCCTGAAGGCATTGTAGACTGTTACATGTATGAGATAATGTATTAGACAGTCAATTCTTGTTTCTTGTGTGGGAGATCAACAATAGAGAGGGGTGTGTACTAGATTGTTTTAATAATGACTTCAGTATGTGAAGAAATTAGAGTTATCAGTGTCAAGTTTTTGGGAAGAATATTCTTTTATATGGTATTTCATTTGAACCTAAAAGAGTATTCAAGGTTCTTGTAGTAGATGAACAGTCTGTCTTAGAAAGAAGGTGTTAGCCTAAATACATGGAGTCAAGTGACCTATTTAAGGAAATAGACAGGGCTAGTAGAAGATGAAGCATTTCCAGTCATGATGATATATCAGAGTTGTATCAAGACCATCTATTTGCTCTGTTCATGGAGTGAATTTACAAACCATAATATCAACAAGACTGGAACAAATTCTGGACATTTAAGTATAGCAATACTAGGAATGAAAGATCGAAATTCTGAATGTAAAAACTAATAAAAAACTGGTTGCTTAGTTATTCAAATCGCTCATCCAAAGGAAGAGTGGAGGATCTTATGGATGTTGGCCAGGCCTTTGGCCACATAGATGAAAAGAAACAGTTAAAGGCCTGACCCCTGAATATGGCTCAAATTACAGGTATTTAAGTCATTATTATTAGTGGTCTTGGATGTGTAAGCGAGTTAGTCCACTTACTGAAGATAAGCAAGTATTTTAGTCAACTTCTAATGTTGTTTGCTAGTTGTCAAGTGCCAGCAACACCATTAAACTCGTAGGCTATAGTGGATGAATTGTTGTTAGAAGGTACTATAATAGTGAATATATTGATTGAAGGTGTTTGAAAGATTTTTTAAGCTCTTAACCTCTTACGCCTCCTTACTTTTGTTGGGATGCGAAATATGATAAATTCCATTGAGTTAGCGGTCTCCATCAACATCTATATTGATTATGACAGCATCTATCCAGAATAATCTGGTTGCCGCGTATTGAGAATCTTACCATTCTTTGGTTTATTTCGTACTATATTTCTATTTGTTTGCTTTTTGTGTCTTCTGATGTATATAAATAGGTAGGACTATCTTTGTATTTTATCTTACTCATTCGATAAGTAAAATATTTCTTTTTCTTCTCTCATTTTGTGAGTATCGAGTATGGAAGATTAGAGTTAGGGTTTCATCTCGGAGCTCATGGCCGTCGAGTTACGCTCCGACCAAATTTTGATGGCTTCCGATGACCTCGACTCAGATGGGTGATCACTCCACTACGAATCGCGGGCTGATCTCCCAGCGATTAAGGAAGAATCTCCGACGACAAACTCAATCGCCACTCTTTGCCTGACTGCCTTTATCCCTCACTGTGACGTGGCCCACTTTTAGTGACCGCGTTCCACTGAAGGTTGTTGGATGCCGAATCACCAGCTGTCTCTCTATTGATGCATCAGCTTTTGGCCTTTCTCTCAGCCGCGGTATGACCCACCATTCTTCTTTTCTTCCGGCTTGGCTGCTCTGGAGACTCTTCTCACAATGCGGGACTTGAAGAGACCTTAGATAAGTATTTTGTTGATTCGGTTTGTTGCCTTTCTCACGGCTTCTGTGACTTTACCAAGGCTCATTATCTTTGGGAGAGGAATTATTCACCATGACAATACTGAGTACATCATCTTGCCAGGCAACCAAATGCATCCTTTTTTTGATCGATGGATTTGAAATACGCATCCATTTCATTTGTTGCCTAGTGGGTTGTACACGCGCGCTGCATTCATTTGGATCTTGGATTCTTGATTAAGAACCTTTGATCATCATTAAGTGTAGGACATTTCGCTACTTACCCTTGCTTCTCCTACACAATTACTTTAGCTAATGGATCTCGAAACCATACTTCAAGAATGGTTCAACTGTACACCCTCTTCCTTCTTACACCATACATCTCTGAATATTACGATTACCAACTTGTCGATTTATTGTTAAGTTGACTGTGAGCCTTAGTGACGATTTCCTTTTTGATAACTGTCACATTAGGGACCGGGTATGGGGAGAGCGATGGCATAGGGCGATAGTCCACATGGCCTCTTTCTTCGACTGGCACCATCTTCCATTGCTTCCACTTCCCGTGGATACTCCTCTCTTTATTCATAGTCACCTTGGTCATCCGGAATGTTTCAAGTTTCGTATAATAGTTCCCATAGTTTTTCTAGTTTATTCTTCAATTGAGTGTGATGATGTTAGATTGAAACATACTCATGTCCCATTCCCGCCTAGATCAACGAGACAAAAATATCTTTTCGAGCTCGTTCACATAATGTTTGGGGTCCTTCCCGGACTAAGTCTACCTTGGGTTTTGGTACTTTGTCACTTTTATAGATATTGATTATTCTTGTTGACTTGACTATTTTTAATGAAAACTCGGCGAGTTATTCTTTATTTCGAAATTATGTTGAAGTTCGAGAACTCAATTTAATCTTTGATTCGTATCTATGAGTGATAATGCTAGGAATATTTTAGACTCTCATTTGCTGTCCTCATGTCGATCCTCTTGCGCTTACACTCCTCAACGAATGGAATTAGTAGAAGCCCTTGGCTTAGTCGACTAGTTGACCCCACAAATGCTTTGCCTATACTCTGCCATGCAGGTTCCTCCGACATTTTAGGGATGCTATCTTAACACACTTGTACTTTGATTAATTGTAGTAGCATGCCATCATCGTCTTATATGATCAAATTCCTTATTCCACATAATTTTCCCGAATCAACCCTCTTCTGCGCTTCCCTCTCTCTCTTGTCTTTTGTATCTTGTTTGTCCATATTCTTACTCTGAGCAAGATAAGATCTGTGGCTTATGATCAATCTTCCTCGGTTATTCCAGGCTTTAGAGTTATCTTTTCCTCTCACGATACACATCGATACTTTGTCTCTGCTGATGTCACTTTTTTTTTTAGAACTCTCCTATGTTCCCTACCACCCACCCTCCCCGTTCTGATGTCATATTTCTACCCCTTATTTATCCCATCCCGAATACCTCCTCTGTATCTCCGGCTACTCCACCTCGACCATTGCAGGTTTATACTCGTCACTTGTGTATTGACATTGGGCCTCCGGTTGACTCATCTCCTATGGCGCCTTCCTCCACGACGTCGTTTCATCGTCTCGTGATTTCCATTCGGAAGGTACTCTCAGTTCCTCTCATAACCCCCATCCTATTTATGGTTTCTTGACTTATCCGCAGCATGCTTCACCATATTCTGCTTTTATTTCTACATTGTCTTCTGTTTCTCTTCCTAAAACTGTGCATGAGGCCCTCTTTCATCCGGGCTGGAAACATGCAATGGTTGCAAAAATGGCTGCTCTGCATTCTACTGGCACATGGGACCTGAATCTTATATCTTGGCAAGTCTCACCATTAGTATCGTTGGGTTTATCTCTTGTTAAGGTTGGTTGGTGGGTGGACCATCTTAAGGCTCTCGTTTAGTTGCGAGGGGTATGCCTCGGATATATGGCTTACGACTACGACATTTTTCTCTGTTGCCAAGATGGCCGGATTCATCTTCTCTTATTTATACGATATAAATCTTGTGCCCTATATCTTTGGACATCAAAGTGTATTATTTCTTCATGGCGACCTCATCGATGAGGGTATATATGGAAACCACTTGGATTTGTTTTCTCAAGAAGTGCGGTTTGGTATGTAATTACACCTTTCATATATGGCTCGCGGAGTCCCCTTGAGTCGTTTGGTCGCTTTATTTCGATGATGCGAGGGAATTTGGTATAACTTGGAGTATATCAGACCACTCCGTCTTCTATCATCATACATCCTTAGGGCAGTGCATCTATCTGATTGTTTATGTGGACAACATTGTTATAACAGAGCCGGTGGTCAGTAACTTAAACAATATCTCTTCGGCTTTCAAACAAAGACTTGGGAAACTCAAGTACTTTTCTTGGGATTGAGATAACTCAATCTACAAATGCGTGGTTATGTCTCGGGAGGAAACATATCTTGGATATATTGGAGGAAATTATTGGAGAAATGTCTCGTAAGCAGGTAGAACACTTCTATGGATTGAATGTCAAGCTTGTGCGGACGGGGAGACTCAGCGTTAGAGATAACGCGACAGCTAGTGAGGCTGAACTACCTCACCATCATCGGGCCGGTGTTTGCTCCCATGTGGCGTGATTAATCGATTCTGCTACCATGATATCTTCAGGATCTTGTGGGTTTATATCCTCAGTTATCAAAAAATTTATCGGGTTAAGGGGTGTTATATATAAGAAAGAGGTCACACCCCAATTGTTGTGTGTGATGCGGCTAGGGCGGGGCTTGCTCATAGGCGGACGCTCACTTCCGTATTGTGTATTGTGGAACAACCAGTATCATGGAAGTGTAAGAAATGGGATGGTCGGTCAGTGCTGGTAGAGTATCTGAAACATGACTTTGACATTTGTAGACCATATGGCTCAAATGACTTCTTTAGGAATGGGTGAGATGAACCGTGATGCTTGTGTGTGATAACTTGACAGCCACACACATTGCCTTCAATCCAGTCTTTCATGAGAGGACGAACATATTAGTGAGTGTCGGCTTAATTCGAGAGAGATTGCGCTTAGGATCGTAGTGCCAGTTTCGTCAACTCGAGTGACCAATTAGCAAACATTTACAAATACGGGGACAAAGTTGATCACGTTTATTAGCAGTACCGGTGCGTATAGGCACATATGCTCAAAACAGAAGTATTTGAGAATCTGTAGGATATTCTCTAGTTTATTTTCCTTCATTTTTGAACTTTATTTGTTTCCTTTTACATTGTCTTCTGATGTATAAATACGGTAGGATGTATGCTATATTTTAACTTCGCTCATTCAATAAAAGAAAATCATTCTTTTCTTCTCTCATTTCACACCACTCATGCCTGGATTCTCCCTTTGAATGAGGCTTGATGTTGCACCACTCTTCAAGGTGAAAAGTTGTAAACAGCTTTAAATAATTTAGTTCATCATCAACAGAAGTACAAATGATGGTATTTCCACATTGTATACCATACAGTATATATTCACAACAGCTATTTGTGGATAGCATGCACCTGCGATGGAGTGAATAGCTGCATCATGCAGTAACTAGACAAAGGGATGATTTGAAACACTGTAATCTGTCACCTTACCAATATTTCCAAAAATCTATGATTATAAATATGATGAAATGACATGCTTAAATGTTTTGCTTCATAGGGGAAGTTTGAGATTATGACATCTTGTTCAATTCATTGGATCTGTCACACCTTAATATTTCCAAAAATCCATAATGATTATCGCATATGATGACATAGCCTTCATAGGGTAAGTTTGAGATTATGACATCTTGTTCAATTCAGTGGATGATCCTATATACAGCATAAAATTTTGCCCTTTTTCTAGTTCCGTTTTGGAAAGGAAAAAAAAAGAGTGAGCTTGGCCTCTGATGTTTCTGGTAAATGCTTGAGTAGTTTTGAGTTCTGTCTTAAGTTTTGGTTTTGAAGGTTCCTCTCTTTCTTAGAAATATTTGAATATCATATGAATTAATGTGTCTCTCTGATCAATTCTGCTGTAATTTCACAGAAGCATGATTTGGCTTCTTGAAAAACTACTAAACAAAGACATGATGTTCATAGTGATGGAGTTTAATTATTCATTCTACAAAAGGGAGTCTATTCTTCTCTGATTTGTCATCTATGGGCTTGTGCATATGGATATTTTATCTCGTTCTTCTTTGTTTACATGGTTAATGGGAAACCTGATATGATGGCAGATGGCATCATAACTAATGTGGTCTTGTAGGGTCTTGATTTTAGAGTTCTATGCCCCTATGCGGTCCCCACATATACATTATATAAGGCTCACCACCTTATTTGCCTCATGGTTTCATTTCGAGGCTCACGCATACATCATATATGGTTCCACCGTAACCACTGTTTGCCTCATGGGTTGTTTCAGGCAGATGTGGCATAGCAGGTGAATGGAGATCCTGGTCCACAACCTTTTCTGCTCCAAAATCACTGTAAAGCCTTCGGTTGAGAGACACACACCTAATGGAGAAAATGAAACTGTTGTGGCTGGCAACTCCATGTTCCCAAGAGAATTTCGAGGGAGGTTGTCTCTTGCTGGAAATCCTAGTCAAGGGTTTGGCTCTGGTGACCCCGAATCTTGACACCACAGTACTGCCCTATACTTATCAGGAAGCATGTAGCTTGATCATCATTTAGTTGCTTTCTTGTTGAGCGGATATCTGACTTAAGTATCAAGAGGAGAAGAATTTTATTTTGTGAGTTTATTTTGTTTCAAATAGATTGTATTTGCTTCCATACATTACTCTTCCCAAATACAATTTTCTTTGCAGGATTTTAGAACTCAGCCTCTGCACATATATGGTGATAAGTCTTAAAAGCATCTATATACTAAATGCTATGGACATTGAATCATTTCATTTTCATGTGTCTACTGAATCTCTTGAATAATTTACTGACAGCAATTTGTGAGGATGGTCGATGAGCCCTCAAGATGTCAATATATACCTAAGATACAAGAAATCAGTCAAGCAGCCAGAACCAAGTACTGAAGAAAGAAAAACGAAGGGGTATGATGTGGAAGAGAGTCTGGATTAGCATTATTTAGTCAGCACCATTGATAACCTTTTGAGGCGGAAAAGGAAATTTGTTTTATTCTTTTTGTTCTTTTCCCCACCTCTACCAATCCTTTGGGCTATTTAATTCTCTTGGGGTTTTCCTTGTTTTGTTTATATAGACCTGATTAGATTGATCCAAGGCACAAGCAGAACAATGTTATATGAACTTCACATCTGCTTTATGATTAGTATTTGTCATTTTTTTCCTCTTTAAATTTGAATATTCTTTCCTTTTATCGAACTCCGTGTTTCATTTGCAAAATAGAGGCCGATTGAACCGTAACCATCCATGCGAAAGACGGCGTATCTGAACAATCAATGGGCTTGAGAGGTGCTCTTGTATTATAGCACTGTCAAAGGTCTGTGAATCTGCTTTCCAATGAGATACCATCTCCTCTGTGCTTAGAAATGGAACTATTCTGAAATCTAAATGGTTTCATTTCAAAAGTGGATTATGACCATAAACTCTTATCTAAATCATATGGCAAAAACAATCTATGCATACAGTTTGAAAGCATTATGAAATGAGATTGTTTTGTTAGAATGAAGTCTAGTTGCCTTCGAGTGGGAGTACATGTGTGTGTATGTATTAAGGAGTCCGGGTTGAGACTTGAGAAGTGGGGGTTGTCCCTCCTCTCTCCCCCACCTCATTCTAATAACTTTGTTAGGGTTTGCTTTAGATTCAAAATATAATACATCTTGTCCATTTGGGAGGCAATACAAGACATATCATTTGATGGTGACCACTTTTGGGATATGTCATGCTTTGGGATCATATTTCTCTCATCCTCCAACTTGTGTCCAATCTATCCTCATAATCTTATCAACCCAACCATACATCTCATCATTATTTTTTTTTCATTTGCTTGTTAAATTAGATGTCTATAAACTTAATAGGTTTTTATTTTTATTTTATTTTTATTTTGGGGTGGATGGCCTCTAATTGAGGGGTGGTGAGGCTTTTTCTTTTGCTTGTCTTTTTGCTTTTTTGGCTGCCTACTTCTTGTTTTCTTTGTAAGGCTTGTAGCTATTCTGGCTATATATCTTTCTATCTATCAAAAAGAAAAAAAAAAGAAAAAAAAAGATGTATCTTGATAAAACATTATAAATTGCACTCCCCCTTTTTTCCCTTACAAAAATTTCTTGTAGTGAGTTTTACTGCATCCCCTAAAGTGGAGAGGTACCTAATACAAAATATCATGTGACAAAAATGGAGGATATGTTTTGTATTTTATTTTTTTCATTTTCCCTTATTGGTTTTAGTTTATTCTTCTTTGTTTTTACTCAATTTTATTTTTATATATTTTTGCTAGATTTGATATTTGAATGGAATATGAATTGAGTTGATATGGAACAAGGAGAAAAACATTTGACCATATAAAATGTTTCTAATTCTTTCTAATTCTTAAAAATAACTTTTTTGATAAGGAATTTTAAATTCTAAGCGTGGTAGCTCTGGAGTTATAGTTAAAATAGACTTTAATTTGGACAATACCTTCAACAGAATAAATTTGCCCCATTATATTCATTATTGTAGTACTTTTCTTATAGGAGCTTGAGCCTAAGGCCATCCCAAATCAATTTTTAATCTAATATAAGGCATTCAACCGGCCTAAATTGAGTTTAATTTAAAAAAAATCAACTTAAGATTAAAGGTGATTAGGGTCTGTTAATTCTTATTTTTGAAAATTGTTCTTGAACAATTTTAAAACATATTCTTATAACTGTTTTGATCTCTAATTTAGTTTTTAGTATTTTTATTTTTTTAAAAGAATATAAATCCCGTTTCTATGTTTTTGATTGTTCTGTTTTTTTGACAACTTGTTTTCATTATTGTTCTTTTTTTCAAAACAAAGTGGTTTTCAAAAATTGTAGCCAAAACAGGCAGTATTCCCCACAGATGGGATTAGGGTCAAGTGAAACGATCAACTCCTTTCAAATGACACCCCCTACTTTTCATCAAAATTATCAACCCACAACAAAGCGCAGGGAATCAAGATTGCAGGTTTCAAATGTTATGGGACCATAACATAGAATTTTCCTTACATGGTACCATCAAACCACATCTCCTTGTCCTCAATCTTTCCCATGGTCATATTGTCATATTGTTAGCATAAATTAATGAACAGATAGACCCTTATCTATCAATACAAGATGTGGAATCTAACAAATGACAGAATTTCAGAGACCATAGGTATTAGAAGCCATTAGTCTTTACGTTTTTTTGTTTCACCATCTTCAATTCTACTTGTCCATGCTTCACTTTTGGGCACTCTTTTTTTTATCTCTCTTTTATCCTTGCCACAAAAATCTCATAAAGATACCTCCAGATTCCTAATATGTCTTTAGCTTTGACTATTCTTAGAGTAATCTGCCACAACTTGACCTCAGCATATGGAAAAATATGGCCACCCTCTTAATGTAATTTTGGACCGTGGAAACCTCCAAAAAAATAAAAGTCAAATTTGGGACATGGCGGCTAGTACTATATTCAACGGAGATTGGTGCACCACTTGTGTGTCTCACAAAAAATTTCCCATTTTTCCATGCCTCCTTTCAACTCTAATGGTTGTACATGTAGAAATGATTTCTAGGTTGGTAAATTGTTGGAGAAAATATGGCATAAGATTTTGGTGACCTCTCTAAACTCACCCATTTAGGTTTTATTTTTTTAACGATCATGGGTGTTCATTCGGATCCCGGCTCCATGCCTGTAGCTCGATGTGACCAAACAAATTCGCCGATGGTTTGGGTTGAACTGCAGATCATTCATGGGGTTCTAAAGTAAAGCGGTCAACATAAATCTCGATAGTTCAGTCCGGTTCTGTGCTTGAGTAATTAATGGGGCGCCAAAAGTAATGGTCGGAAGGCGAATCTCAGTAGGCGGCTTACCATTTGATTATCTTACGAAGACCTTGTGTGGCAGCCATGCCCAATTATCGAGGGTCTAGTTATTATTTTGATCCGGCCCGTGAAATCTTGCATTAATACCGTATTATGAGACGTCGTATCAGTAAAATAAAGCCGCTTGGGCATGCGTGATGCTACCGTATCTAACCCAACTATATTACAACTTAGTTTAAGAGTTGATTACATCCTCCTTAATACATATTAAAATTTAGGGTAATACATGTTTACAAAATAAATACAAAGCCACATGTCGGCTTCTTATCAACTGACTCTAATGAAGCGCCTTACCGAGCTCTTTGCTCACTTGAAATAATGTTCATTTGATAGGGTGAAGCGTCTGTGATAGTTGAATTATCTCTGTGGGTTACTCTGGCTAAGTCATAGCGTCGATGATTCGTAAGCGCGATTAATGAATACGTGATCTGCGGATAATACCGCGTGGCGTGTGGATGAGTGCATTTCAGTAGTTTCATGAAACCCAACTACGGGCACCATTTCACTCCAGCGCGTGCAATAAAATTATTGAAATCTTGTTTTACTGAAAGCAAAGTTTTTGTTCTTGAAACACATTCGAATTTCGGTAAATATATTGGACAACCCGAGGCGAATTCTTGGGTAATTTTTTAAAGCGATTATGGTCACCTTCTCGCGGATAATAATTGAATGACTCTCGAGAGAGCAATTATTCGGAAAATCTTCTTGAAATTCATTTATGGCCAATTTTACCGTTTTAACATGTAAATGTATTTGCCCTTTCTGTTATAAGTTCTTAGGTGCATGTAAAAATACGTATCTTAAATTTAGAGAAGTGATTGAAACTAATATATCTCAATCGTACATACTATTCTTCACGTACTAATCACATGTTATTTAATTCATATCAATAGCATCGATATTCTTCATGAAATTGTCAATCACGACTTAATTCAATGGCACTCACACAATTATATTTTTATATAATTCAAACACTCATGTTAACACACTAGATTTTCATGCATTAACAATTTCTTTCGCAAAGCGCAATTGAAGTAAATTCATTTGACAATTTCATGCAAATAACACATAGACATTTATGGTCCAATCGCCGTAGGGACTGTTTTAACGATCCCAAACTGGCTGTCGATGAGCATCAGGTAAACCCTCCTCATAGCGTCGGTCACTTTATTAGGCAAAATCATAATTCAGCCGTGACCTTTACGGCGTGTTTATTTGCATAGGAAATTATAACATGAATAATAACGATCCATGTCAGTCCGGGACTGCCCAGCTTGGTCAAAATTATAACGATTAGTCCGAGTTTTGGGGCAGAGCGAGACCATTCACGGCCTTAAACACTGAAACCATTCAGCGAAAATAGCGAGCGGAAGACCCTGCCAGGAGTTGTTGAAGCTGCCGATGCAATGCGTAGCGCTGCGGCGTAGAATAAGCAACCTTGCGGCGGCGGTCCGCGATTCGAGCATCCGGAAATCCCAGGAGGATTGAACTGCTCATTTGATTCCTCGATAGGATCTATGAGAAGAGAATTGTTAACTTCTCTGCTTTGTTTTGCACATTCCTCTTGTGTCCTCTTATTCTTGGCGTATGCGATTCTGATTGGTTGATAGGATTACCCTTACTCGTTTTAGTATCGCGGCTTTGATTTTCTATAATTAGGAGATGCCAGTATCAGCATGCGGGCCGTAACGAGCTGAGTTAGTTCGTTTGCATCGAGCATGGCACCGCGTGAGCGGGTTCGAAATGTCTTGTGTCCATATTCTATTTCGTTGTCTGAAAAGCGTCTGGTCATTATCTCGAGTCGCGGCGAAGAAATTTGGCGTGTTAAGTAGATTCGAGGCGATTCAATGATGATGAAGTCATTTGGTGATGTCGTCGAGATCTCACAGACAATTTCCGAATTTTGATCGTATTACAATTTTGTCGTTTTTGAAAATTAGATTTTACCGGGGACTGTGTTTTGGGATGCAGCAGAGCAGAATACCGGTAAAGTGGGAGCAGGCGCATCTTAACTAATCCTATGAGACCTTAAAATTAATGGATGGGCCGTCCTCAAGTGATCGTACGTCATGCCGGTGTCGTAAGGCGTGAAGTTATCTGATTGGGGCGAATGTAGATGATAAGTTAGAAACTTTGGCCGTAATCTATGGGCGTTAAATAATGGCTGGACAAATCTCAAGTGATCCAAACTGACTTACAAACATCTCTACTAATTCCACTTAAGACCATAGAAATTAACAATCGGATGAATCTAAGCCTAAGAACTCGAACCTTGATGGCCAGTTAGGTGCTTTTACGTCGTGATCGCCATTGCATAAAACTATTGGATCTGCAAAACAAGGTGGTATGGATGATGAAATATGAACTACCTGGTATGGTTCAATGTCAGAGTAGTCATATTCATGTTGAGGACTAACCAGGCTTGGCTTAATCAAACATACACAACATCAATCTCAGGACCCAAGATTCTTGTCTAGGCTTTATACAATGTTTAATCATCTTTAGCCTTCACATAATCTCTAAGATCTTTTTCCTTGTCAGGAAGTAGCATTAATGTTCATACCTACCACTCCCCTATATCAGACAACTTTCTATTAATAATAGATGTAAATCCTTTGGATGAGACTCTGTCTTTATGGTTATGGCGACAGAGTTTGATTAGTTATTAACTCATGAAAGATTGGAACCTAACAAACTGATGAAAAGTAGGATGGGAAGTCAATTCAAAGTGGAACTCGATATTGCAATTTATCTTTCAATTGATATTGCTGATGTTGTGAAAAAGAATTGATGATATATATATATATATATATATATATATATATATATATATATATATATATATATATATATATATATATATCACCGTTTTGAAGAAATGTTGATAAGGCCCTATTGGTCTAATTGTTCTGAAAAGAATTATCGTTCTCTTATGTTGTGTAGTGAATGCTTGTTAGAGATCTAACATATTTTTAGTCTACTTGTATATTTTATAAATAACTTTTGTATATAATTCTTATTTTTAATCAATCTTTATATTTATAGGTAGTATTAAAACATTATTTTAAAGAATAAGTGAAAATAATTGTAATAATTAAAAGATGTTTTTTAGAAAGATCGGTAAAGGTAGATAAGTGTTGGGAGGTCCCAATTTCAAATAACAGAGTACTACAATGACTTAAGCCAGAGTTGATAGGTGTTAAAAAAGAAGAAAGAAATACCATTCTTTTATTTATTTATCATTCTTTTTTTTTGTTTCTCTATTATATAGAAATAGTTAATGAAAATCAATAGGTGTAAAAAATAGAAAAAAAGAAATACCATTCTTTTATTTATTTATCGTTCTTTTTTTTTTCTCTATTATATAGAAATTGCTAATGAAAATATCATTTTTACGTAGGATAAGTAATCATGTTTTTTCTTTTTCAACTTTTGAAAGTAAGGAATTAGAAATTTGAAAATAAAGATTGCTGTCATACATACGATAGAGTATATGTAATAATAATGTATTTTGACAAATTAAACATCATGATCTAATAATGAACCATTCTGATTAGTTGATAATATCAATTAAATATTTTGGGAAAGATTCTTATAAAAGGTTTCATTAATACCTAATTCATGTTGAGTAGACCAACAAAATTATTGAGAAAACTATGGTATGGGGTCTCCATTCAATTTATTCACAGCAGATCGTTAATTCCAAAAACCAGCGCTGCTTCATCGATTTCAAAATATGTGATAAAAAAGATAAAATATTTGATAAAAGGTCTAAGAAACCTTAACTACGACCTCAATAAACCTTAGGTAGGAGGTCGTACATAGGTACGAGGTAGTATCAAACTTTACTAAGATTATCTAAGGTTTATTAGACCATTTATAAAATATTTTGTCATCTTTATCAAATATTTTTCAAATCAGGTGATCTGATATTGATTTAAGGTCTTTTGATCCTAATTTTTTAAATAAATTGAAATTACTACCCATAACATAGTTTTCTCAAATTATTTAAAAAAAAGGAAACCAAATCCAGATGTTGCGCTTACAAGTTGACAGCATGAAAAAACCTATGTCCCAGGAGGTGGATGGAGGGGTTCTATTTATTTATTTTTGGCCATATTACTGATCATCACTTGAGGACAGCATGTCCATGCATTTGTCCACAAAAGCAAAAGAAAACAAGGCATGAGAGAACTCTTTTATTAAATTAGAAGATAGAGAGATGCCCTCACAACACTTGATTCGTGTGTGTGGTCTTTTGTTTCTTCCTTTGTCTCCTTCCTCCCTCCTAAAATCACTACATCACTTCTTCCAAAATGCCAACCGAAAACTCTTATTTTTTTTTCATCCCCACCCTCCCCACAATATTCTTTCACATATATATTAATAATAAGTATATACCTCCATTTCTTCCCAAACCAAGACCACTAACATCATCAATGCTTTTCTGGTTTGTACCCCAAAGATCTTTAGCAGACTCTGCTAGTACTTACTACTTCTTTCTCCTCCTTACTCTCTCACAGTACAGACTATATCACTCTCTCACAAGTCTATGGATAACCCTTTACCTCTCAACCATATCATCCCTCTGGATTTCTCCACTCCACTTTCTGCCTGAATCTCACGTTTGGCCCATTTTGATGATTTAACATTTGGGGATCCACCTGATAATCTAAACTCAAAACTTCTCAATACCTGTCATAGACCTTATGGACCCCAATGCTGCTCAGCTTGTTGGCCATGCATGCCAGCAATGGGGAGCTTTCCAGCTTACTAGCCATGGACTTCCTTCTTCACTTGTCAATCTTGTCGAGTCTCAGACTCGACGGCTTTTCGCCCTCCCAGCTCACGAGAAGATGAAGGCCTTACGCCTCCCAGGTGGAGGCGCCGGGTATGGCCAAGCTCGATATCGCTGCTCTATCCTATGGCATGAAGGTTTCACCATCATGGGTCTGCGGTTGATCAAGTGCTATGCTTGGCCTGATGACTACAATGGGTTTTGGTAATATTTCCATGCATTTCCATGCACGTATCTATCTATCTATAGAAAAGAAATCAACCTGATCGATCACCTGAAAGTGAGTTAGCTAGCTCCACCAAATTTGTATATGAATTTAAAAAAAAATCATAGAAGTATGTGAGGTCATTGAGTTTAAAATTTTGAAGCTCTCAAGTAAGAAATTAAGTCCTAGTTGAATAAAGTAGAGATAGATCTTAACTTAATTTAGTTTCATCACAGTGATGCAATGGATTACCGCAGAAGATAATATTTGCAGAGAAACTTTACTTATATTTCTAGAATCATTGACATCTCGGAAGAAGACACTGACTTCGCTCAGCGCGGCCCCGACGCCTGTAGTTCTGCACTGCAGCTGAATTCATATCCTCCATGCCCGGACCCTAACCGAGCCATGGGACTAGCCCCACATACAGACTCACTACTATTCACTATAGTCCACCAAAGCCATACGAGTGGCCTCCAAATCTTGAGAGAAGGAGTTGGATGGATAACAGCGTTTCCTCTTGAAGGGGCACTTGTAATCAACGTTGGAGATCTCCTTCATGTTCTCTCTAATGGCCGGTACCGGAGTGTTCTTCACCGGGCGGTGGTGAACCGGGCCGAGCATCGGATATCTGCTGCATACTTCTATGGCCCTCCACCGGATTCAGTGATTTCACCTCTCTCCGGCCAGCAAGAGGTGGTTCCTTGTTATAGATCAGTGTCTGTTAAGGAGCATGCTGACTTAAAGCACAAGGAGTAGTTTTGTTAAGATTATATATGTTTGAAGCCCTTCTGACAATGAATGAAGGGCTCTTGAGAAGGAAATGTAAAACTAACCATATTTTCATCAAATATATCAATTTATATAAATTTGAGAAGAATTAATTTGACTTATTTGAAGTGCAATTCAAAGATCTAACTTAAGGAGTGGAGATGGAGATTTGGGAATTTAAAAGTTACCCAAAAAGATAAAGAAAAAAAACACAAAAGAAATCATGAATCTAGTGAAACTCAAAAACAAAAAGATTCGATAATCAATAATGAGATTCGATCAATGATTCTCAATGTTAGTGTCGGCCCAATAGAGTGTTTTTGCTGTTGGTGTTCTTTCTGATCTCTACACATAAAAGGACATGAAATGTTTTTCTTCACTTCCTTGAGAAGCTACTGTAAGAGTAGAGTTAAAGAAGAAAGAGAGAGAGAGAGAGAGGATAAAGAAAGGGGAAATGGCGGATGAGTATATTTTAAACTCAGAACCTGATAAAAACAGTAGTATAGATTTTAGAGAGCAGAAGTCGTGGACGAAACATAAGAAAGATGGGGTCCCTAGGGATTCTCCAATAATATTTCTGAAAAATTGCCAGCTTATTACATATGCATGAATCCATGGTTGTGTACTGCTGCAATTCTTTGATAATAAGGGATGTTCGGATAAACTTATATGCATGTTGACTAATTTTAAGGTGTGATTTATGATCGTAAAACCTTTAGTAACCTTGAAGTGATCTGACCTGATTGCTATTACCTTATAATGAGTCTAAATGCAACCTTGACTTTAACCCAAAATATTGTTAACTATTGAGTAAAACCTTTAATGACTTTAAAGGAACTCGATCAGGTTGTAATTACCTTATGATGAGTCCAAATGCATCCTCGATTGAAGTTAACGATTGAATAAAGCCTTGAGGGACTCTACCGAGTTGCAATTACTTTATAATAAGTCCAAATGCAACCCCTCCTTCCATCTCCGCCAATGCATTTCGTCCTTCTACACTCCCCCCAGAATAAAGGGCCTAATCATGGTCAAAGGAAAAAGTTCACCAAAAAAAGAAAAAGAAACAAACAAAATGTTATTTAAGCATTTCACTGCTGGTTTCTTTTTCTCTGATGAAATGGTTCATGAATCCAGAGGTAGAGAGTTACACTATGATGGAGAGAACATGTGATAAATGAAGATGTTTTTTTCCTTCCCTTTTTGGATGTTTGTCGTCCAAAACCCCATCTCTTAGATCATATTTTCGACAACGGGAAGAAAATTGGTCCATGTGCCGTGAACAAGATTCTTCTCCAAACGCCTGGAACCTACCTGTCTTGCAGCATTATGCATCTTCAACCACGTTACCCACCCCATCAACATTGATTGCTAGGACATGAGTTGTATGAATACTATGTTGGATTATTAACAGCAAACAGAAAAGAAAAAGTAAAATATAAATCCTACCAACTTTTCCTTAATCAAACAAAACATACATTTTATAAATTTTTCTTACTTTTTTTTTTTCATTTAATATTCAATAATTCAACATTGTTGAAATATAACATTGAAAAAAACATGAGACAAAAATTATAAGATATTTTGGCTACAAGCTATAATAACGCCTTTACATAGCCAGCATGCTCAACTCACTATTGCTTTAACGCTTGCTTCATATCACAAATATATCCCTACAATCAACAAAGCCAAAAGTCAGAATTCGACGTTAACGTCAGCGATACGCCACTCAAACTAAGATTAACATTGGGGCCGAATTACGCTACGATAGCGATAACACCACTGATCAATGGAATTAGATGTCATCGATCCGTTTGCTCATTCCATTAATTGCAAAAACATAAATATCACAAATAAATGTTAGAGAATACTTAACTAAAAAATTTTAACGATTAAGTTAAACATACAACCAAACAATTATAGATCTATCCTCCATATTGCATCTTATTCTTAGCCTACAACCTGTATATGAAAAGTATAACATCTTTAGTAACCAGAATAATATGGGATTATATATTCTACCACTATTTTCCTGAATTTGTCGTATTATCATAGTCATCATCACCCCTGACTACAGAACTCCACGAATGACTATTTCCATAAGTCAGACAATTAAATCTGTTTAAATTAAAGCTAAATTAGTGGATCATTTTGGGACTGTCTGTGGAAAACTAAGATCAAAAAGTATTAATTTATAAATTAACTTAACCTAACTAAGAATAGATAAGAATTGGGTGTGGGGCCAGTAAAACAGACAGCAGATCCACAAATGTCAGTGATGCTTTCTTTGTTTGCTGTGAGGAAAAGAAAGAGGAAATTGAGAAGATGTTTCATTTGGGCATTCGTAAGAAAGGACAAACTGAATCATTTTTAATCTGTTCCCTATATGTATCAAGCAAGATCTGCTCCAAATAAGAAGACAAAGACATGTCTAGTCATCGTCCAATTATTCTTATTCATCTCGAATGCAATAAAATAAGAATGCAAAATTCTTCATATACTGTAGTGAAAAATAGAAATACCTCATTTTTATGTTGAAGGAGTAATCGGGGCTTATTTGGTTCATGCTTTTTAAAAATTATTTTAAAACAGTTTTAAAACTCAAAGAATACCAAATGATATTATCCAGTAACTATTTTGCTTCATTAAATTTAAGTTATATTTTTAGACAGAAACTAAACCAAAATGCTCTATGTGTTTTCCTTATTTTTCAACGTTAAATAACCAATTCTCTTAAAAGCCAAACTTATGTAATTTTCGATTTAATACGAATATCATGCCTTTAACATTCTCCACGTCGCCTCATACCCATAGCGCGATGCTCAAATAAAACCAAATATTCCTCTATAGCTTTCAACCACTAAATAAGGCTCAAATTATAAAAAGAAATCTCAACCAGACCTCGGTCGTAATCTTTAAACTCGATACTGATGATAAATAACTCCCTCCTAAAAACCTGCTCATTTGACATGAAGTTTACTTCGATCATCATGTCTTTAACGCTCAAAATAAAAAATAGTTTTCAAAAACAATAAACAAACTAGCCTTAATATCTCGATAATAACTCAATCTTGTTACGTTACATAGATAGATAAGAAGGCAACTCATTCAACACAGTTTTAAAATTTATTAAATGAGGTGCTTCTAAAAATAGGGAAATTAGAATGCGACTGACAAGTAAGAAGGGATGGAGAGTCTTCACCATTACATCCCTTCTTTGCGTATGATAAATGAATTCTGAGTGCTGACAACCTGCAGACATAAGGACTATATTGATAAATTGAACTGAAGGCTCCGCACATCCAGATCATGTTGACCATCGAACCATGCTAAACTCTTGTTTCTTTATATCTATCTGCTCAAAACCACACATTATAAAATTGTCTTTTAACAAATGAATCAGTACAGAGGTTACAGTAGCAATTTGTCATATACGTTATTATTTTTAAATTACAATTAAAAATAGAAAAAGAAAAAGTTATTTTAGTATAAATCAAAGTCTGCCAAAACAGAATTCTAGTGCCTAGTTGATTATTTTCTCAAAAACAAGAACAAGGGAAACAAGGAGAATACGTTATTTTTTTTTCAAAACCATCTTTGAACATGTAGGCTGACAAAATCTGATACTGAAGAACAGCTTTTCGAAGACACCAAACGATATTCTACAAGAGCCAAAATAGAAACCAAAACAAACCCCAAATTTCCCATTTCTCTATATTCACCTGGCGGGACAGGTCATCTGTCCGGCCATGGGTTTGCTCCCACTATCACAGATTCAGCCTCTGAGCCACTGGAGATGCATGGCTGTTAATCTCAGCATTCCATGATTGGGCCTCAATGCTGCTACAAGTCGGTGTGGAAGAACAGTTATCCCAAAAGGGAAAAAAAAAAAAAAAAATCCTATTCTCTATTACACATGGACCACACTGTTAAAGAAGGAAAAGCAAAGTCTCTAATCAAGAGTAAAGAGTTTTCTGAGGCTGAGCTGTTAACAGGCCAGAACAAATTGCTAGTAGTCCTAGCTAATCTGATGAGAATTCCACTACATTTGGAGAAAGTATTTCACCATTGACCGACCATGAGTAAACTACAAATAATAGATATCAAAGGGCTAAGATTCTAGTTTGAAATTGCCAAACACATCATTTCCTAGCGCCTTTTCAAGATAGTTTTCCTTTCTCCCAAACACTCACATTCATTGATTTGACTCTGCTTTCTTACTACTACACCAACACATCTGTTTGGAACTGGTATTATTGTAATGGCAAATAGAGATCCAGAGTTCTACAGAACTTAAATTCCACCATAATTGGATCACCTCTGCAGAATATGGATACAAACTTGAGTAGCTGGCAGGTAATGTGTACTTTAATTCAAACCACAGAATCAAGAAAGAAAAAGCATAAAGGCATATAGCATATGATATAACTGAGTGTCACAACTTATACAACTTCATTGCCAATACTATAGTTCCAAACCGACCTGGCTTGCAATTCTAAGATTAAAACTGCATGTGAATGGTGGGGTTTGATTTCGGAGAGAATCAGCAGCTGAATGGAGCTTCAACATCGTATATGAGGGAGTGTTTCATGGAAGTTTGTTCTGAAGTCTCTCATTCTTTAGCATTCTCCTGAAAATTGACCAAACTAATTAGGAATTTGCTGAGCCAACTAAAAACAATAGGAAGAAAACACTGATCATTTCAAAAGTCCAAAATCCAGCATCAAGAATCAGCTTGAGCTTACACTTAACCTAGTGCCAACACTCGTAACCCTATGGAAAGACAGAGAATGAAATAAAACATAGGTAATTCGTTTTTTCTTTTTTACTATTTTGTGTAACTGGAAGTAACACTTTCTAGTTGTAATATCATTGTTGGTAAGTACTTGCCTGGAAAGCTTTAAAAGAGAATAGCAGTGCCTCTTTTGCTCTATAATTGCTGCAGCATGCCTCCTTGAGGGCATCGCAGCTCTGCTCTGCTTTAAAGTCCTGCTGCACCTTTCCAGTTTCTGTGAAATGGATGCAGCCGTAAACAATCTCAAAAATTTATGCATCAATAAATAAAGCAAGCAATGGCACGAGTTAAAGTGGAAACCATAACTTACAATATTCATAATGAAATATAACAAACGGCATTTGAAGAACCATTCTCTCCCTACTATTTGGATTCATTCAAATTACAAATTTCCTTTGGTTGAAAGAGGAAAATAAAAAAACAATGGAAGGCTTTCCAGGGAATTCTACTGATCTGTCTTGCTTAAGTATAAAACAGAACCCCAACATAATAAGAACCCTGAAATGATGCAATTTTGCAGCTACAACTTCTTAGATATTTGAACTATCCGTGAAGAAATATGTGACACAAAACCAAAGGTGTTGTTGAAGATGCTGAGATGAAAGCTTGATAACAGTAAAGGAGAAAAACTTTGAGGGCCTATGAAAAGTTAAAGATGACCATTTTGTGGTATGAAAAAAACACCAGCAGAAAAGGTAGAACAGTGACACACATGTGAAAAGAAAGGCCCAGCTAAGATGCTCTGGGCATGCAATAAAGACCGAAACTGCATTGCTTTATATATAAACTGGGCAAACAGAAAAATTAAACTCAAAAAAACGAGCAAGGATAGAGAATAGGCATAGCCTGAAAAGTTAAGAAAAGGCATGGCCTAAAGCAAAATAGTGAAAAGAGCTATGAAAGACATAAAAGAAGGGCATAAGATATCATTTAGCTGAAGTACATAAGGAAGAATTCCATGAGTTGAACATTCAAAGTGCAAAGTGAGGCTTGTTGCAGCCTGTCATAAGGCTATAGACTTAAACTGATGAGAAATAAAAGTGCTTAACAAGAAAGTTGAAATTGTATGAGGTTTCTGCATTTTACTTTCTATTGCTGCAATAATTGGTAATTGACACCAACAAACAATACTTCTTCTTGAGAATTTTTCCAACATCTCATCTCTATTGTCCTTATAAGTGTAATGTAAGTAGAACCATGAGGTTGGCAAAATTTGATTCTCTTAATGATACAATAAGAAGAAAGCCCAAATCAACAAATTCACAGGAAACAGAAAAAGTTAAAAGAAGAGAAAGCTCGAAACATAACAATGAGTGGCATCGTACATAACCACTAGCATATAATACTTATGACAACCACCAATTTGAAAATTCTCCTTGGGTGATATGCCAGATTTCAAGTTTGAGTGTCTGCTTTATTTGCATCTTGAACAGAAAAAGAAGATGATGATTATAGGACATTTTTTGAATAATCATGAAATTTTGAGAATTACCTGTTGAGTTCCCAATGATTCCTTTTCATGGAATCAATAGTTTCAGCACCAGCAGTGCTAGTAATAGAATATCTGAAACTATAAAAGTTCACATGTAAAATGAGAGAGATGGCGAGACAGATTAGTAATATCAGCAAATACCAGTCAGAAGATGCCCACTCAGAATTATTGAGTTTAATATGATGTTTTGTAAATATCAATTCTTTTTATCTCTACAAGAGCATTATAAGTACCATAGAGCGACAGCCTTGGCTGCTTTTCCTGTTGAAGAGAGCAATACAGCTTGGTATAGTTACAGGTAATATGAAGTTAATTCAAATAAAGCAGGGCTGTGAAGAATAATTATGGCATGACCTGCATAAAGCACTTATACCTGATATGAACATAGAGTTCTGGAAAACCGCTCATACCTGCAGATGTTAATTTGAGAATTGATGTAGAATCGCGGAACATCCGATAAAAAAAGAATATAGATTTATGAAGCAAATAGATAAGACATCCAATTCCAGGATTCCTGAATCAAAATGTAATATAACATGAATAATAGAAGTCTGGAGACTTTTCACAGCCAAATATTTGTATGCCATATGGAATATGGTGTTCCATATAAGAAAAGCAACAAGCACAGATTAAAAAGCACAAAGTGATTTACCCACAGGCAAAATGCTCTGAGCTAGGCAGGTACCACTTTAATTGAGTAGAAGTGATTCAAAGCAGAATGCCTCTTTGACCTTAAAATAGACAATATCCACATGGTTGAGGGTAGATCATTACAAATGGTATTGAATTCGATCCCTTTCTTTGATGTAGTTGTAAAATCCTACATAAATTTTCTCAATTGAGTAGATATGTTTTAAAGCCATGAGGATCTTTAGGGCTTGTTAAGGATTAGTTTCCTAATCTATTTAGGAATCTTTTCCTTCTTTCCTTTTCTCTTTAATCTCCTAATTAGACTCTCAAATTGCCTTTATTGCTGGTAACACTTGAGTATAAATAATATGGTACTCTCACTTATGAATCAATGAAAATCAAAGAATTATTTTTCTCTTCACAGCTAGAACCATATAAGAGAGTTTGAGAAGAAGAGGCTAGGGTTTCATCGCTGGCCAATTCGACAACCCATCCAACGACGTTTCTCAATTGATCATGCTACAAACACCACCAAAACTTTGTGAAGTCACACAACCATCGTCAACACCCTACCGATCGAAACTTTACCACCCATTTCGCACTTCCATTCCTGTGGGCCATATAACGAGCACACCAACAGGAGTGTCTCTCTCTGATCTATCCTCCGATGGAAACCTAGTTGGAAAATACCCATCCATGTGCCCACATGAGCCGACCCATAGTCCAATGTCAAATTCACGAGACCGCGTATGAGACACTATTTGCATTACGCGCCTCCAATGTACCGCCAGACGAGCCAATTGGCCCACCGCTATGCGTCCGCTGGAATACCCCTCTTTTCCCTTTCTCCGGTGACTGTTTCGAGGCTATTTTGTCACCTAAATCTCCTTCCTTTTTGTGTTTTTTGAAGCTCTACGACACCTTCAAGCCCTTGAGAGGTGTTTGTTCCTTTTCCTAAGTACCGGGCCAT
Organism: Tetrastigma voinierianum; assembly: GCA_016808115.1. Lineage (NCBI taxonomy): Eukaryota > Viridiplantae > Streptophyta > Magnoliopsida > Vitales > Vitaceae > Tetrastigma > Tetrastigma voinierianum. Next base: position 5,535 of record JAEQBH010001940.1, on the reverse strand, counting down.
GATTTTGTAAACTTTATTATGATTTCTTGTCTCTATGGTTTGTTATCTTTACATTGGAAAATGTCAAAATTTAATTTTGTATCTCAAACTATAATTACCTTGATAGGATCACAGTGAGCAAAAAAATTATTTGTCATGGGGCGTATTCTGAACTACGTATTATTGGTAATGGTTGTAAGGATCATCTTACTACCGCTTACATAAGTATCCTTGAAGATAAACATCCTCGTATGGAAAACCGATGCTTTATCAAAAATATTCTTCAACAACGGCTCCATGCCAAGACCCAAACATAATATGGGGCCTATAAAACTACTACACTTCTGAATGTGCGAAGAAACCATACACTAAACAACCATGAATATCCTCCATCACACTCGGAATGTTCACACGATTATCTCTTATTGCAGAGACGCCACCTACTGGACAACTTCAGATCAGACTCACAATTTGGCCCACGCCAAGATCACAATCAAAGATGACTTTAGTCTTTATGATCATTCTGCTTAACCAGCCGATTGCAAAACATCCGAGAACAGATATACTCACCGGAATAGCGACCCCAAACTTCGGGCGAGGCTCTTGCTTGGTTATTTCAACATACCTCCACCGCCACTCAATCCATGCAAGATTCTAAGATTACACCAAACACTTCGGATGGTTTCGGCCTCATTCTCTCACATCTTGTATGGCAACCGAGGTAGAGAACAATCGCCTCACAAGACACATGAGAGTTATTTATTATTTGATTACTGCACACATCCCAACCGATTGCTATCGCTACATGTAATACTGTCTCACCCATCGGATGTATTTGGCACATGTACAGTTTCAGTATTAACCATATATGCTCTAGCTCGAAAGGGAGGTTAAGGAATAGTTTCAATCTATTACGAATCTTTCCTTCTTTCCTTTTCTCTTTAGTCTAATTAGACTCTCATTTTGTTTTCTGTTTAACACCCAAAGATAACATGAGGCCCTCACTTGTTAATCAATGAAACGCAGTTGTTTTTCTTCACAGGATCAAAGTAGAAAATACCTACATATTAGAAGAAGAATGAAGAACTTTTCTGACATACAAGTAGAAATACTCTCCCTTTGGTATAAGAGTACAAACCTATGAAATAGGAAAGAAAGCTACAACTATGTAAAGTAAATATACGCTTGTACACTGTGGGACTAAGCTAACTATGCAATATACACTCTGACTTTTATAATAGGATCCCTATTATTACAAAAATATACACAACCAAGTTTCAAAGAGACCTGACGGTCGCCTGATATCCGCTAATTTCTTGATATACAGCCAACTTACAGCCATGTAAGGAGATTGATTTTACACTCCCCTGCCGCTGAAGATGTCATCCATGGCCGCCTTGCTTACCAAACTATCACAAATTGCTTTGGTAGACCTTTTAGTGAGAATGTCCACACCTAGTTTAGAGTGGTCGAGGCAATGATAATCAGTCCATTTTCCAGCTTTCCTTGATGAAGGTGTTTATTGACTTCACTGTTTGAATATATCATAAAGCACTCGGACAGTGAGATTGCAACAACAACTTGAGTAGTTCATAAAAACCTCATAGCAAGGGACTAGTATGGTTTCAAGTAATCAAGGTTGATCCTGGCTGCATCTTTCATGTATACCATGTGCCACTACTCTAAACTTAGCTTCTCATAAGCATATCTAATACCACATTTTGTTTTTTACTACGCCAAGTTACGATTTAACAAAGGCAATACAACACTGCTGATCTTCTGTCTCATACACTACTTCCAATCTACACGCAAACTACTTCCAACTTCTGAAGATATCCCTTATTTTCATATAGAATTCCCTTTCCTGGTGTCCCTTTCGAGTACCTCAAAATTTTGTATACAACATCAAAATGTCTCGCTTTTAGTATATGAATTGACTTACCACACTTCATCGTAAGTGCAATATCAAGACGTATGGGAGAGATAGATCAATCTCCCAACCAAGTGTTGGTACGTCTCTCTTTGTTAACCATTTCTTAACTTGCAGTTTAAGCTTCAAACGGTTATGCTTCTTTGCACCATAACCCGTCTTCCTAGCAAAATCACATATACTTTTGATAGAGAATAGATCTTTCTGATCCCAAACTCTATTCCAAGAAAGTATTTTAGAGGGACCCAAGTCTTTGATTTAAACTCATGAACCAAGGCTGCTAATCTATCAAGCTCAACAAACATCATCTCCACCAAAATGATGTCATCTACATAAACTATTAATAATCGCCACTTTTCTTCACTCGAAAACAGAAGATTAATGATCGCCATTGTACACCCTTGAAGCTTGACAACCTTAAACTTGTCAGTTAAAGTCTCCAGATATTGCTTACAGATCACAAACAACTTTACTACAAACTTTCTTCTCCAAATTCTCTTCAAAGCTTCGTGGTAAGTCCATATACTTTTCCCAAATCACCATTTAAGAAAGCATTCTTTTTTACATCTAATTGTTGCAAGCCAATTAAAATGTACCGCAAGAGAAAGCAATACTGGATGGAATTGATTTTGCACAGCAATGTTTCATGAATAATCACAAGCTCAGGAAACCTTAATAACTAACCTTGCCTTATATTCTTCAACACGCTACGACTTACATTTGATTTGAAAAACCCATTTCAACTCTAATCAGCTTTCTCCCGGTAGATTAACACTTCTGTGTTTCCTTTTGAAAGGCCTCATATCTTCATATTAATCGCGACTTTCACTCCGAGTGTTCTAGAGCTTCATGTATGTTTCTAGGTACAAACAAATGAGAAACATTTGTTGTGAAGGCTTTGTATTTTTCAGAAAAGTTCATGAGAGACAAACAGTTATAATAGAAGGTTGGCACAGCCCCACCACTTTATGAATGGCAATAAGAACATCAAGATTAGAAGAAGATAAAAGAGTAGGATTTATAGGATTACTCAAGATTTATAGAGATGATGATCGCTATGCCTGTGATAGATTGGTGATCAACATTAGATTAAACTATGTCTGAGGCACTAACTCAAACAGAGTTAGTGGTAAAAAGCCTGTTTGTGATACAATTTACTGTAACATAATTTAGATCAGTATTTTTCTGCATTTTCTAGGCAAAGATCCATTTCCGACAGTATTCTTCAAGGAAAAAGTACTGGTTTTGGTTGTCTTCTTGCTGCCAAAATTGATCTTTATTAAAAATTTCCATCTAAGAGAGGTTTTGTGAGAAATGAATTTTTTCACAGTAAATTTGAATCATACTAATATGGAATTTTTTACTGACTGGATTGAAACACTTATAGCCTTTTATTAGGAACATCCAAAAATTATTTTTCAGCTGTGGATCAATTTGATCAAGATGGATGAACATGAACAAACACTATACAACCAAAAGTTTTAAAGGAGATTATTGATGAATGTGTTGGAAAAAGACTTTAAGAGTTTGTAAAGGAGTTTGCGTTCAAACTCTAGTAGGCATTCTATTAATCAGATAACAAATTTATAAGATTGTACTCTAAAGAGCATTTAGAACATTCGAGATGAAACTTATTTCCCTAGCTACTACACACCTTGCTTTACGTTTAATTCCATTTATTGAGGAATATCTCTACATAGATTGATGTAAATAATTTTTCTTTGGAAAATCTCCTAACATTCATTAAAATTGGTTCACAACACCAAAGATATTTATTTAGTTTGAACTGGTTTTCAACCAAAGAGTAAAAACTTTAAAAAAGAGTCTGCAAACTCATTTTAAATCATGTAGTAGTCAACAGGACGGCATGATCACAACATCGTCACAAACCATTCTTAAAGTAGCGATCTTAGACTCACTCAAACATCACTATATATATTAGATAAAAAGGCTTTGGAAATATGGTCTAATTTATAAACACTTCACTGGCTTTTAGCCAAGTAACAAGTTTCACAAAATAAGGAGTCACAATCACCTCTTTAAATAAATCTGGAAATAAGTACTTAATAGGAAAACTAGATGTCCAGTCTATGCCATATATTATTTGCTCAAGAACAGGGTTTGAACAACATTACCAATAAACCAAGCTTGTTTATTCCTAGCATGGTTATCATCAAAGATAGAGATCTTCTATCATTCTAGCACTACCAATCATCATCCCCGCTCGAATTCACAACCAAACACACCAAAGATAATGACAAGTAGAATCTGATAAACAACTCACTGATAAGATTATAAGACTTTGGGACATGCAAAACAGATCATTTTTTGACAAACGACTGAACCCCAACAGCAATGGGAGATATTTCATCTGCATACACACTTTTTATTTCCATAAAGGGTTCATAATATATAAACAAATGGGACAGATTATCATGTATGAGGCACCAATATATGATCCAAGATGTAGATAATAAGAGGAGGGAAACACAAAGATCTACCTGTTTGTGCCAAGGATGCTAAGACGAGTACCGGAGGCAGCAGAGCAGATTTCAGCAGTTTCAACAGTTGCTCTATCTGTTCTTTTGCTCTAAGAGGATTCATATTTGCTTTGGTCAGCAATTTCATTCAGGTCATTCCTATTCTTCCATTCTATGGTGTTTCCAGTCAGCAGGTTTTCCATGTACTCCAACAATTTTCACGAGTATGTTGTGGTTTATTGCAAAAATCACATTCAAACCTTGGCTTGTCATCTTGAGCGCTGCATATTTGGAGATGCACAGGTGGCAGCAGCACATCCCCACACGTTGAATCCACCAGTCCAACAGTGCTTTTTCTTGCCAGCATGATAGTTCTTGTGGTCTTCAAGCTGAACTTCAGAAAAACTTCTCACCGAAATGACAACCAAAATCCTACTCGCACTTCATCAAAATCAACATTCAGCCTAGCTAAAAATTTGAAAACATGCAAGTTCTCCTTCTTCTTAAAGTAATTGCAATCATCCGTGTTCTTCCACTCATAAACATCATTGAATAAATCAAGATCTTGCTATAGACCTTTGAGAATATGAAAATATTTTGTGACAGAATTCTCACCTTGACAAACTTCCCCAAGTATTGTAACTCATATAGTTGGGATTGATTCTCGAGATCCGAATACATCAAGGTGACATAATCCCAGTTATCTTTACAGAGGGATAACACATGTCTGCACTATTTCCTCCTCCATAGAATTCACTAACCAGGCCATTAGCATGGAGTTTTCAGCATCCCAAATACATAACCAGCATCAGTTTTTCTGGCACTACCGTGTCACCATGAAGATCCATTTTCCCTCTCCTCTAATACATTATCCGAACAGACTGGGACCACCTGAGAAAAATTGTTCCCATTGAGGCGACCAGGGTGATTGACAGAATGAGAGAGATTCAGTTAAAGCCAGAGGATTTAATATTGGCAGTAGCAGGGGTTGATTACAGCTTCACACATAATGGGTAGAAATAGAATCAACTAGATGAGCACAGGAAAAAAAAGAAGGAATAGAGGGAAAAATGTCCAAAAGAAAGAAGAACAAAGGCCAATTAGGTTGGCTCTGATACCATGAAGAATGAATGAAAGGAATTTCTT